>ML322903.1:0-51297 GCA_005239505.1 Nicotiana paniculata | reverse complement strand
AATCCTATATTACTTGTCGACCACGTACACTTGCGTGTGCATTGGGAAATCAATCAACAGTAGTATTTGATTTCAAACATTTGAGTGTACAATCTCTATGAATCCTCTGATTCTTCTTTCCAATAGTAAATAAATTCAAGGACCTTTGAGCTTGATCTTGAATCTATATTGTTGTCACGAACGATGATCTTGAATTTAAATACCACGAACTTTGATTTGAACTTGTACTCCTTGAATTTTGATTTGTTCTTCGTTCTTGAGCTTGAGCTTGATTGCTTGAAGCTTGAAACTTGTGGAGGAATTTGCAGCGTTTGATCCACGAGCTCTTTCTTGCTTCTTGTTATAACTTCTGGTGTCTTTTTCTGGGTTATGAAGACCCCAATTTATAATTGTGAGGGAAGAGTTATGATAAGAACAAACTCTTTCCAATCAATCAAATCAAAGTGTGACAATGTCTGCATTTGATTGGCCAGAACATGTCACTTGCACATGTGGGGCGGTTTCATTGGCCTCTCAATGTGACTTGGCATGCCTTGTTATTTTGACTAGCATGATCCTATTGGCGTTTCTATTTGACTTGACATTCCACGTTATTTGACACGTGTCACTAAATTGGGCCTCCAGGAAGATGACATCTTGGGCCTAATGAAGTGGACTCATCACTTGTAGCCCAATTAAATGGACTAGCTCAGTGGATTAAGACTTATTTATTATCTGTATATATTGGACTTATATAATCGATCCAATTATATTAATCTATGATACTTATTTGGACCAATATATTTAAAATATATCTAAATTATTTATTGAATTTGAATGCAATAAATTTTTATGCCTACACATATTATTCAACATATATTTAATATATAGCAGCAATCAGAGTATGAATTAGATTTTAATTTTGACATGGTATTCATAAATGGCGATGGGATATGAGAAATTGACAACATGGATATTAAAGGGTGCAGGCCAAGTAGCAATAGCTAGCATATTAAATATATATTGACAGGGGATGGGATTTTTGTTTTGGTGCCAAAGATAATATTTATTAATTAAACTTATGGGGATGGGATTTGACCATTGCTCTGATTTCATGAATGTTTCTATGAATTATTTTGAATTAATTATCCAACAAAAAATTATTTTTTTCCATTTCGAGAACTGTTGACTGCCAACGTCCGTTTCACATGCATAAAATATTAGTATATGGCTTTTGCTCATTACTTTTTACTTTAGGGGCGAACAATTTTTACATAACTTATCAATACAACGACAAATACGAACAGTGAAGAAAAGTCAAAATGTATATAATATAACTGAGTTACAGAAGATTAAACTCTTTTTAGAATTGCCTTTATGTTTAGAATTGAGAAGTGAGAAGTTCTAAGGTTTAGAATTGCTTTTATGTTTTCTGAAGTGATATAACTTTTCAGGAACTTCTGCAATATTTAGTTGTACCTCTTCTCCCTATTCTTTTTATCTTAATTAATATATGTAACAAATTCTATATTTACTGAAAGAAGGGGGGGCATTGGTACCCCGTCCAGTTTCCTCTTAGGTCACAAGAGCTCTTTTAGATCATTGATGAAAGATTACAATTAAAGCTGTAATGTGGGCTGGTCCGGCCCGGGCCTGCGAGCCCATATGGGTAGTGGGTCTAAACGGGCCGGCCCGTTTAAGCTCGGGACCAATTGGGTCTATGCCCATGTGGGGGTCCTCACATTTGAGCCCGCGAGCCCGGGACCGGCTTCTAAGTGGGATGGTTCAACTGGGCCTAAACGGGCCAAACAGGCCCAACGACTTCTCAAAAATGTATACGGTAAAATCGAGGAAGTCCGATTTTAATGCTTCTACAGCGTGCCGGGCCTCGACCTTGAATGTATCGGGGCGGAATCTGAAGCTCAACTCCTAGGAACATCCCTCGACGAGTGGAATGGCGGGAAAACCCCAAAAGACATGTGATTAAAGCTGACCAAGTATGCAAAATAGTACAGGCCTGTACCGTGGCATTAAATGGTTGTACCAGCCATCTTTTTTTTTTAATAATTACACATGATCTATGTTGGGATTCTCCTCATATATAAAGGAGGCCCTCGTCACTTTGTAAGACACATGATATTCAATACAAAATAAGAACATCCTCTGCTCTCTAACAAAAACATTCTCTACAATTGTTCCATTGATTTATTGTCTTTCATTTATTGTGTTCATTAGTTGTTCTTCATTTATTACTCGTTATTAATCACAAATAGGCTATTTACGAGGCCTTCAATACTGTTGTATCATTCTCGACAGCCCCTTGTCAAGCTCCTAAGCTCGACCTCGAGGCCCATTCCGACCGACCTCGAGACCAGACTCTCCGCTGCTCGGTTAGCATAATTTCGTTACTCTTCATTCTTGTTTCGTTTTCTCACTTCTCATCTAACAAGTTAAGAATGTGCGTAGATTATAAGGACTTAAATAAAGCATGCTCTAAAGATTCATTCCCGTTGCCCATCATCGATTGATTGATTGATGCCACGGCTGGCCACGAGATCCTCACCTTTCTTGATGCATACTTCGGGTATAATCAAATTCAATGAACTCCGAAGATAGGGAAAAAACTTCGTTCATCACGAAGTATGGCACATACTGCTACAATGTAATACCCTTTGGGCTAAAAAACGCAGGGGCCACGTACCAGCGCCTAGTTAATAAGATGTTCGAACAACAAATAGGCAAATCCATGGAGGTTTACATTAATGACATGCTAGTTAAGTTCTTGCTCACAGAGGATCATTTGACTCATTTGTTGGAAACTTTGGACATCCTTAGAAGCTACAACATGAAGCTTAACCCTGAGAAATGTGCCTTCGGCGTAGGTTCTGGAAAAATTTTAGGCTTCATGGTATCAAAACGGGGGATTGAGATCAACCCCGACAAAATCAAGGCAATCGAAGAAATCACTGGGGTAAACAATGTGAAGTTCGTATAGCGGCTAACCGGGCGGATAGCAGCGTTAGGACGATTCATCTCGAGATCATCAGATCGGAGTCATCACTTTTCTCCTTACTCAAAAAGAAAAACAACTTTGAGTGGACCTCAGAGTGCCAACATGCCTTGGAGGAGTTAAAACGGTATCTCTCGAGACCGCCTTTGCTCCACACCCGAAGGAAGATGAGACACTATATTTATACTTAGCAGTGTCCGAGGTAGCGGTAAGTGGTGTGTTTGTTCGAGATGAGCAAGGTACACAATTCCCCGTCTACTATGTGAGTCGAATCCTAGGAGATGCTGAAACCAGATATCCACACTTAGAAAAATTAGCTCTTGTATTAATAAAGCATCTCGAAAATTGAAGCCTTATTTTCAATGTCACCATATATGTGTTTTAACGACATACCCCCTTCGAAATATATTGCATAAACCCGAATTATCAGGCCGACTGGCCAAGTGGGCCATCTAACTAGGGGGATATGATATCGAATATCAGCCCCGAACGACTATTAAATCCCAAATTTTGGCGGACTTTGTTGCTGAAATACGCCCGCCCTTGTGCCCGAGGTAGAGAAAGAACTTCTACTAAAGGCAGGCACATCATAAGGGGTATGGACCTTATTCACCGACGATGCCTCGAACGTGAAAGGGTCCGGACTCCGCATAGTCCTGAAGCCACCTATGGGTGGCACGATTAGACAATCTATAAAAACTGCAAAATTGACTAACAATGAAGCCTAGTACGAGGCTATGATTGCAGGTCTCGAATTAGCCAAAGGCCTAAGGGCGGAAGTCATCGAAGCAAAGTGTGGTTCCCTTCTGGTAGTAAACCAGGCAAATGGAAGCTTGGAGGTTCGAGAGGACAGGATGCAACGGTACCTAGACAGACTTCAAGTCACTTTGCATGGCTTCAAATAATGGACTCTGGTCCACATACCTCGAGAGCAAAACAGCGAGGCAGATGCACTCGCGAACCTGGGATCATCCGTTGGGGAAGACAACATACTCCTCGGTGCAGTTTTTCAGCTATCAGTGATTAAAGACGGCCATGCCAAAATCAACTCCACCATCCTGACATGGGATTGGAGAAATAAGTACAGCGATTATTTGTAAAATGGGAAGCTTCCCACAAATCCAAAAGAATCAAGGGCCCTTCGCACCAGAGCGTCTTGATTTTCACTCGACGAGAATGGAAATTTATACAGAAGAACCTTCGATGGGCCCCTAGCAGTATGATTGGGCCGGGAGACACCGGTTACGTACTCCGAGAAATCCACGAGGGTACCTTCGGAAATCACTCTGGTGTCGATTCCTTAATTCGAAAGATGATCAGAGCAGGTTACTATTGGGACAACATGGAGAGGGACACCAAAGAATTCGTCCGAAAATGCAACAAGTGTCAAAGATTTGCACCAATGATCCACCGACCCGGCGAACATCTACATTCAGTCTTATTCCCATGGCCATTTATGAAATGGGGAATGGATATAGTCGATCCCCTACTAATGGAACCAGGTAAGGCTATATTTATTCTATTTATGACTGACTACCTCTCGAAATGGGTGGAGGCACAGGCCTATGAGAAGATAAGAGAAAGAGAATTCATCAACTTCATCTGGGATCACATCATGTGCCGATTCGGGATACCCTCCGAGATAACTTGTGACAACGGAAAGAAGTTCATCGGAGGCAAAGTAACAAAGTTTCTCGAGGATCACAAAATCAAAAGAATCCTATCAACACTCAACACCCTACCACCCATGTGCAAGTGATCAGGCCGAGTCCACAAACAAAACCATCATTCAGAACTTGAAAAAGAATCTAGAAAATGTGAAAAGAGAATGGAGGGAAATGCTACGCGAGCTGCTATGGGAATATCGGTCAACCTCTAAATCGAGCACATGAGAGACACCATTCTCTTTGGTTTACAGGTCCGAGGCCTTGATACCGGTTGAGATCGGAGAGCCAAGCGCCAGATTCTGACATACCACCGAGGACTCAAACAACAAAGCCATGAATACGACCCTCGAACTATTAGACGAGAGGCAAGAAGCTTCGCTGGTACGAATGGCCGCCCAAAAACAAAGGATCGAAATATACTATAACAGGAGAACAAACCTCCGACATTTCGGACTTGGGAACTTAGTCCTAAGAAAAGTCACCCTAAGCACTCGAAACCCTAACGAAGGAAAGTTGGGCCCGAATTGGGAAGGACCGTACCGCGTCCTCGGAGTAATCGTCAAAGGGTCCTACAAACTCGGGACCATGGAAGGCGAGCAACTTCCAAACAATTGGAATGTATCAATGTTCAGGCGCTATCAATGTTCAGGCGCTATCTCACTCGGGGACTAAAGGCTATGTACAAATACGATGACCACTGTCATAAGGCTCCGGCCAAACTAACGCGATTCGTAGACGTCCGACTGTCGCCATAAAATCACAGGCCTCCAATTACTTCGAAAAAAAAACTTCGAAAAGAACCGGTTAAAGGTCGTACCGACCTAAAGCGTAAGAGCCCAAGTCGCCAGCTACATCAAAGGTCGTACCGACCTAAAGTGTAAGAGCCCAAGTCGCCAGCTACATTAAAGGTCGTACCGACCTAAAGCGTAAGAGTCCAAGTCACCGGCTACATTAAAGGTCGTACCGACCTAAAGCGTAAGAGCCCAAGTCGCCAGCTACATTAAAGGTCGTACCGACCTAAAGCGTAAGAGCCCAAGTCGCCAGCTACACTAAAGGTCGTACCGACCTAACACGTAACAGCCCAAGTCGCCAGCTACATGTCGTACTGACCCAAAGCACCTGAGGGCCGACGAGCTCGAGTCGAAACCTGACTCGGAGACTGAGCCCGAAACGGTTAACTAAAGCACCTAAAGGCCAAACGCATAAGAGCCCAAGTCTCCAACTACGGGTCGTACCGACCCAAAGCGCCTCAGGGCCAATTTAAGAACCTGAGGACCGACGAGCTCGAGTCAAAACCCGACTGGAGACTGAGCTCGAAACGATTAACTAAAGCGCCTAAGGGACAAATGCGTAAGAGCCCAAGTCGCCAGCTTCACCGAAGGTCATACCGACCTAACACGTAAGAGCGCAAGTCACCAGCTACAGGTCGTACCGACCCAAAGCATCTTAGGGCCGATTTAAAAACCTGAGGGCCGATGAGCTCGAGTCGAAACCCAACTCGAAGACTGAGCACGAAATGGTTAACTAAAGCTCCTAAGGGCCAAATGCATAAGATCCCAAGTCTCCAGCTACACCGAAGGTCATACTGACCTAACGCATAAGAGCCGAAGTCTCTAGCTACAGGTCGTACCGACCCAAAGTGCCTCAGGGCCGATTTAAAAACCTGAGGGCCGATGAGCTATTCGAAACCTGACTTGGAGACTAAGACCAAAACGGTTAACTAAAGCGCCTAAGGGCCAAATGCATAAGAGCCCGAGTCGCCATCAACAGCAAGGGTCGTACCGACCCAATCGTGAGAGCCCACGGGCCAACCTAAAAAGCCTCAAGGCCAATTTATAACCCCAAGGTTTTCATTTCTAAGTCCTATTTATCGGACTAATCGTCGGCAGACATCAGAACCTGTTCCAAAACAAGGAATTATGAAAAACCTTTTATATACGATAGAGGATCGCAAATCATATTTACAAAGCTCAAAATCGGAGCCCTTGCACAAGGAAAAAGAATAAATGAAAACCTAATCTACAGATAGGGTGTGCCTTCAACAGCCTCCTCGGAGGTTACGCTTTCAGCAGCTCGGCCCTCGGCCCCCAGGTCTTCAACGACCTCTCCCCCCTCGGGGACTTTACCCTCATCTTCATCATCTTCCGAGCCACTGCTCGAGTCATCTGCGGAAGAAATCAATGCCTCCTATTATTTTTCTAGGGTCTTCACCCTCTCGATCCCGGCAGACAAATCGAGGTCCCGTGCATGAATGTCCACAAGAGCCTGCCTCCGAGACATTAATCAGGCGTGCTCCAGGACCCGGGAAAGTTCAAACTCTGCCTCCTCAGCTTCTTTCCTGGCCTGGGCGTTTGCAGCATCATCATCAACCTTATACAAGGCAATGAGCGCATCAGCTTCAGCCTTAATTAAAGATAGTGCAGCGACCGATTCAACATAAAGGTCCTTATGTTTGCTACTTTCAGCCCTTGCATCCCGGAGGCAATGCTCAATCGAAGATAACTTCCCCTGGATGACATCTCTCTCAGAGCTTATCTCGTTCACACAGTGCCCAAATCCAAGGATTTCAGCATCCCTGGTCCTGAACCCTTCCCACATTAGGGCATCTTTCTCCTTAAGCTGCAAAGATCAGCCCGATAAGGGTTAAGTACAGATATTAATTACAAAAAATGAAGCATCGAAGGCTATGTTACCTGCTCCTCAAGATCGCTCCGTTCTCGAGATACCATTTCTAAACAGGCTCGGAGGTCTAACACTTCTTCCTCCTTTTGGTCAAGAAGAGCCCTAAGCTCATCCGCCTCCGAGTAAAATCTCCTGCACTCCCCCTCGTAATGGGTCAGCTCAGACTGAAACTTGGCTGTGTTCTTACTGTAAAGAACTTTCGCCTGAAAGAATGAGGGTCAAAAAAATGATAATCAAAGCTCGAAACAATCTACGAAGAAATTACCTGTTTGCGAAGCCTTTAAGCCTCCTCGAAAATAAGCAAGGCATTAAGTTCGGGATTCTTCTCAGCGATAGTGAAGAGCCCCTCATCTATGCCCTTCCCTCCGAGAGGCACCCCCGTATCGAAAGATTCTATATTTGGGGCATCCCGTATCTCCATCGGGGAAAATGTTGAAACCGGCAGAGAGTCACCTACATCACTAACCCTGGTTAGGTCAATCGGGGCCTTCGGATCACAACTAGGCTCTCGTAATTCATCTACCAAGTGTCCTTCGGCCCGAAGAATATTTCGGCTAAAAATTGGGTCAGGGACATCATCCAATCAACCCTCGAGAGCCTCTTCGGTCCCAGGTAAGATGGCATCATCGACTTCTAAGCTAGAAGCCCTCGTCTCAACGGTCAACGAATTGGAAAAGGCAGGAGCAGTTATGCTTCCATTTCCCTCGGTTGATATCAGGAAATCTTTTTTCTCGTCTAAAGCTGCGGAGTCGTCCTTAGACCTTTGAACTATAACCCTCTTTGGCTCCAAAGGCTCGATCGATGATTCCTTTTTTTTTTCTTCTCCGCATGCTGTTTTGGGATATCTGCTCCCCCAGGCAATGCTTCTCTCAGCAAAGAAGCGTCCCCTTGGACTGCATAAACACAGAGCACGAGAAATTAGAACATATTCAGGGGGTGTATCTTTTAAACAGAACTCATGTATTGCAAAAGGAAAGGTCCCACCATGATTTTTAGCTTCCCATCAACCCCTGGCCAGGTCGCGCCACACAGGCTCGACATACGGGCAAATAGAATCAAACAGGCGAACCCAGCTCGAGAGATCCTTAATCACGTCGGGATACCACGTAACAGCTGCGTCGTCAAAGGGAATTAGTTCAAGGGAGAATTGGCACAAAGGAAAACTGAAGTGTTAACTTACGATTTGTATTCCGTTCCTCAAGGAACGACATCCTTTCGAATGGAATCAAATCTGAGGTCCTGACTTGAAGAAAGCGGATCACCCACCCCTTATCCTTGCCTTCATCGATGCAAGCAAAGAAGAGCCTCGAAGCCCGACGCTAAAGTTTAATCAGACCACCTCGATAAAGTCGGGGACTATACATTCTAATCAGGTAGTCGAGGGTGAAAGACATCCCCTCGACCATATTTGCAAAATGCCTAATCATGTAAACGGTGCGCCAAAATGATGGGTGAATCTGGCCGAGCGTCACTTGATATCGCTTGGAGAAATCGAGAACGACGGGGTCTATCAACGGCGAAGACGGGCCCTACCAGGCCTAGGCTAAATGGATAAGTGTATGCACTGAGGAAGCCGATTTTATGGGTTGTTATGTCTTCCTCCCGAGAGGGAATCTCCACTTGCACCGCATCTCCCCAGCGGTAGTCGGCCTTCACTTTCTCGATGTTTGTTATTAGGCTAACATATCGGGATATGGGTTCACAACGCCCATCTTCGAGGAAGGCTTATCGACCTTAAAATCAGAGGTCGTTTCGCAAGGTCCGGGGATGCACTCTTCGAGATTTCGGGGAACAATTGCCTTTCTCGTGGAGGAACGTGAAGAAGAGGGGGCTTTATCATCTTGAGGAATAGTTTTGGAGGCCTTCGTCATTCATGCTGAAAGATTTCGAAGAGAACAAGAGGGAGCAGATCAGAAAGGGGACACAAGAAAGAAGTAATGAGAGCTCTTTTTAGAAAGGGTTAGAAGAAGTAATGAAAGAAGAGGGGCAGGAGAAGGAGTATTTATAGGGGCCAACCGCGCACGTTGAGGAAAGCCAAAAGGCAGCCTACCGCCTTAATAAATTCGAATCTTTTCGAAGACTGTGCGAATTTGTTTTTTAAAACACCTCTCCAATCACGTCAGTCACTTACGCGACATGGCTGACAGAATAATGAAGGCACTGATAAGTTGGTAAACTCTAAATCGTTTCTTGTCTTTTCATACCAAGAAATGCGGGGACTATCTGTATACGATAAAATCGGGGAAGTCCGATTTTAATGCTTCTACAGCATTCCGGGCCTCGACCTCGAATGTATCGGGGCAGAATCCGAATCTCAACTCCGAGGAACATCCCTCGACGAGGTATATCGAGGGTTCTCAACCCCGAAGCAATGTGGATCGAAGACCACCATGGGATTGCGGAAAAAACCCAAAAGGCACGTGGTTAAAGCTGACCAAGTACGCAAAATAATACAGGCCCGTACCGTGGCATTAAATAGCTGTACCAACCATCTCTCTTTTTTAATAATTACATATGTACTATGTTGGGATTTTACCTCATATATAAAGGGGACCCTTGTCACTTTGTAAGACACATGATATTCAATACAAAAACAAGAACATCCTCTGCTCTCTAATAAAAATATTCTCTACAATTGTTCCATTGATTTATTGCTTTTCATTTATTGTGTTCATTAGTTGTTCTTCATTTATTACTCGTTATTAATCACAAATATCCATTTACGAGACCTTCAATACTGTTGTATCATTCCCGACAGCCCCTTGTCAAGCTCCAAAGATCGACCTCGAGGCCCATTCCGACCGACCTCGAGACCAGACTCTCCGCTGCTCGGTTTGCATAATTTCGTACCTTTCATTCTTGTTTTGTTTTCTCACTTCTCACCTAGCATCTACTGCCTAAACAACTGGTATTAAAATAGATCACATATTTTTAGAACCACATAATCAAATATAATTATGATTACCAATTTCAAGGTAAACAAAAAACTTTCCAACCGTTGGAAGGTTTAAAATATAGCCATTGGCCTGCAAAAATAGTCGTTTGGAACTTTAAGAAATAGACATTTTACCCCCAACTTTGTTTTAACCCAAACTTTTTATAATTACACTCTTCCCTATTCTCAACTATAAATACCCCTTCATTCTTTTATTTTTCTCACAAATTCATCAATCTCTCTCTAATTTTCTTCTATAATTGCTTAATTTATTGTTGCAATTTGTGAAAAATTGTCAAGTTGGTGAATTGAAGTATTCAAGTTTTCAACGATATATAATTTTCAACAAGTTGTTCGTCAATTCGGTAAACTCGTTCCAACTCTTAAGTTTTAATATTATAGTTTTGTTTGTTTTACTTTGTATAATTATAATTAATATGGCTTATTCTTTGGAAAAAAATGTTTGGTAAAAGTAAGGGAAAAATCCAAGATTGGTGAGTTTAGTGGCAAAACTGTTACTCCTCCACTTCCCCCGACTCCTCGATCCAAACCCGTTACCCGTCCTACCCTTGCTATTCTTGATAGCGATAACACTTTATTATAATTTACCGATAGTCAATTTTACCATGATATTGCACCAGGTGAACAATTAAACCATGAATATATGAATGCTTTTTATGGTAATCCAACTATTGATGAAAATGATGAGTAAAATGATGATGAAGATATAGATTTTGATGAAACGCAGCCAGATGACGATACACCCATTAGTCCTGTTGTTGAAGTTAACCCAACTAATAATAATTCAAATGATGCCCCGTCTGACCCTCATGTTACTACCTCTACTTTTTCTAGACAACCTTCTAAACGGAGCGAAACATCACTTGTTAGTAATATTTTCCATGTTAGATGTATTGATCATATTTACCATTTAATTGTCGGTGATGTTATGAGAATTTTAAATGTTGAAATTGAAAAGGTTAAAATGGCTCTTAACTGGCTTTTCTATTCAAACCGTAGAAGTAGACTTAGATAATATTTTAAAAAATGCGATGAATTTGGCCTAAGAGAAAGAAAGGTTCATAAACCTTGTCCAACTGGATGGAATTACATGTATGAAAGTTTAGTTGTTGCATATGAATATAGAAACCTAATAAACTCAACGTTTAATGCTCGTGTAGCTAATGATGATGAGCACCTTACAAATCAGGATTGAGCTAATGTTAAAATGCTTGTAGAATTTTTAGAAAATTTTTATATTGCTACAAATGAATTATCTGGGCAATATTATCCTACTATTTCTAACTATTTAGTTTGTCTTGCAGAACTTGCGACCTTGTTTAATCAATTTTCAGAGGGTGGGGTAATTTATGAACTTGCTATTGATTCTATGTGACAAAAGTTTAAAAAATATTTTTTCTCTATTCCCCCTATTTATGGTGTTGCTGCCTTGTTAAATCCTACTATGAAATTAGGAGGTCCTCAATTTTGGTATGAAACTGTTTATAATGGTTTAGCACTTGAAGATGAGGAATTGTCTACACTTCCGGAAGCAATAGTCTCAATTAAAATAAATACTCAAATTATTTATAGTTCTTATCAAATTGCCTTAGATCAAGCTAGACCAAATGTTCCAGCTCCTACTTCTTCTAGTTCGCAATCATCTAAAAGAACTGCAGGAGTAAGAGCACTTAGTGCTTGGGCGGAGTTCAAGGGTTCTCAAGGTTCCACGGCTAGTGATTGTTCACAACTAAATGAGCTTGAAGTTTATTTGTCGGAGGGGCTTGAAGAAGTGAATCCCGACGGCTCCTTTAATATTTTGGAATGGTGGAAGGACAAAGAAAAACACTGTCTGGTTCTTTCAAATGGCTCGGGACATTTTAACTATTCAAGCTTCAACAGTGGCATCATAGAGCGCTTTCAGTCAAGCAAGACTTCAACTCGGTGATCATAGAGCGTCTATAAGGAAGAGCTTGAAAAAATCAATACTCTTCAGAGATTGGATCCGTTCGGAACGAAGAAACTTTGGACTTGCTGAATCACAATCAGAGGTAGACAAAGCTTACGAAGAAATGCTAGCTGAACTAGCGGAGGATGTTGCTTCGCCCAGAAGCGGTGATGAACAAGCTTCTTTTCCGCCACCACCAACGAAAATTCCTTCAGACCTTGAAGGATTTATGAAATTTGTAAGAGATACAATGTAAACTAATATGTAACTTGTATTTTGGCACATTTTGATTAGTTTTTTCCCTTTCAATGGTGGTATTATCACCTTGTTGTGCTCATTCCATTAGGGGGGAGAAAGACTAAGAAAGATATTGTTATTTTTTGTTAATGTCATAATAATAAAAATTATAACGCATTCCTTTGAATATCTCTTTTTGTGTTTGAATTTGAATTACAAAATTTAAGTTACAATTATATAATATAATTTACAAGAAATTGCCTTAGATAAAAAACTTTAAAAAAAATAATTCAGGCCCACTTAGCCCGGGACCATATGGGTCTGGGCCCGTCCCGGACCGGTTACAACATAAAAGCCCGTGAAGCCTGGGCCCGGCCCACTTGAGCCCGACGCACTTGAGCCAGGCCCACTTGGCCCGTTTTGGCCCGGGCCTGGCCCACTTTACAGCCTTAGTTACAATAGTGATGGATTTAGTTCGTTCACCATCAACGATATTCAACAACAGTAGTTTTTGTAATGTTGACACAACTCTCTTTTTGTGTTCTAACTCTTCCTATCTTTTATGACACTTGTAGACTCAAGAATACAGTGTTTGTACTAAGAACTAGAGACTTAGAAAACAGTTTTATAGTTGCATAAGTTTTCTCCTTGAAACTGACAGTCTTCTTACGGGAGAGTTTGAATAACATTTACTTCCTGAGCTTGACCTAGATGAAATTATTTTTTTTCAGTAGGTATCTCATTTTGTAAAAGATTTTAATAAGGGATTGGCTAGTTGGGAAACACGTTATCGCATGATTAATTATTTCGATATTAGTTATCTCACCCTTTCATAGGGATAAAAAACACAACAATCCCGTGATTAGTTATACCATAATTTTGTTCCAACCAAATATGGGATAAATTCAACTCAAATTTAATGCCAGAATTAATTATCTCTTATCTGTCATACCAAACGAGTCCTAAGAGAGATCTTATATTTAAGTTTTTAAACATAGCAAAGTTACGTTTCTCATCATGATAGGTGGTTGCTCTATGGTCTTTAACCATTTGTTTGGTTGGGAAATAAGTTATCCCAGAATTAGTTGTCTTGATATTGTTATCCCAACCTTTCATAGGGATAAAAATAACACCATAATCCTTGAATAACTAATATCGGAATTAGTTATACCGCGATTTTATCCCAACCAAACGTACGATAAACTCATCTCAAATTTAACCCAGAAATTAATTACTCCCTCCGTTCCAGTTTATGTGAACCTATTTTCTTTTTGGTCCGTTAAAAAAGAATGACCCCTTTCTAAATTTGAAAACAATTTAGCTTAAACTTCCAATTCTACCCTTAATGAGAAGCTTTTATAACCACACAAATACTCTTGGCCCCCTTTTGACTTGTTTAGGACCACAAATTCCAAAAATCTTCATTTTTTAAAACTCGTATCCAGTCAAACAGATTCACATAAATTAAAACGGAGAGAATATCTCTTATCCCTCGTACCAAATAAGACAGCATGCCAAACAGATTTGATTTAGTCGTGAAAAAGCCACGAGAATGAGGTTTCAAATGGCCTTTTCATTATCCACGGTTAGTCATGCAGAAACCCCACTTGTTATTATGAACAATGTAATCCCTAAATGCAAGTTTCTAGATGGGTATTGTTACTTTTAGTCTCCGTCATAAATTATTTATAATCGGTAATCGAAAAAGTATATAAAATTTGTATAACTTTTAGTATATAATATATATATATATATATATATATATATATATATATATATATATTTATTTATTTTATTTTTTTTAACTATTATTTTACAAAGTCATTTTCCCTTTTTAGATGCGGAGTTATTTTCTAACCGAACCAATTGCCTCATTAATTCAGTTGTGTAGGACCAACGGATCCCTCAAAAGTCAAAATAATGGATATCCAATCAAAAGATAATACTGAACTTCTACACATAATATCCATTACTTTTATATTGGATAAAGGTGAAGCAACAGTAAAATTATTTCTGTACGATCTAAGGTATGATGTCTTATTTCTGTACGACCTAAGTTGAAAACAATCACTAAAATACTTGCATTAGAGTAGGCTGTCTATATCACACTCCTTGAACTGCGACCCTTCACGAAACCTACTTGACATGGAATATACTTTGTGCACAGAACTGCCCTTCACCCATATAAGTAAAATTACTTATTTAAAAAATAAAATACACAATCTCTTTTAACATGGTAAATTATATCAGTAGTCTAATAATTCTTTAGAAGGCCAGTAAGTTAAATATGTTTAAGATTCGCTAGTGAGTCAAAGAAGAGGCAAAAGATGTTTGGCAGCTAAGAAACTAGTGATCAATGGAAATATGTTAGAATGAGAACCTGAAACCGGAATGACGAAAGAATATCTAATTGCATTTTATGTGACACAGTTACTAATTGGAGAGTCAAAACAAATATTATTTTGATCATGATTTTGTTTAAATATTTTTGATTATTAGTAATTATGACTTACAATACTTTTTATATAGTTTTTATATATGAATTAATTTTTATTTCAAAAACTTAAAGATCATATGTGCTAAACTCATATTAACAATTAGGTGGTTTGACTCTCGTATTCCGTATTTCATGCTAAGTAAATCAAGGAGTAGAAAATTAGATACTTGCAACAAAAAACATGACGACAAAAAAGCAGAAAAAAGTAAAGAACAACAAAAATAAAGGTTAATTTAAACGTCTTAGGCTTGAATTGACTACTAATTAATTAATTAATTAATTATATTTGGAGAAAGGTTGACCAACCATTCGCCTTGATAGAGATTAATACCGAACTTTGATCTTGGAGCGGGTGACATTACTTCATTTTTCTCGTGTTCGTCATGAACATAGGCAGATTAGGGATAAAAATTTAATGGGTTTAATTGTACACTAAATTAATAATACTGTTAAAATTATAGGTTCAGATACAATATATATTAAAATTTTGGTAAATTTTTAACAACATATCCATATCCGATATTGAAAATTATGGGTATTGATAAACCGGTAGCCGAAAGGTTACATTTAACGACCTATATCAAAGTATGATGAAAATAAATATGATAATTTTACAATTTCTTTTATTTCTCTTATTTGGTAGAGAAATATTATGGAACTTATGAAAACGACAAACTTCTATTTCGCCCTTGTTTCTTTTCCAAACAGAAAAATGACTCTTTATTTCTTCTTCATCACAAATATCTTCTACCTACGATTTTTTCGTCGCTAATCTGTTGCTAAATAACTCATAGATAACAAAACTGTTTAATAATCTATTTCTAATCCTTCGTTAAGTAAGATTAGCAACAAATCATGCTCTTTAAATATAGAAATTGTCGAACGCTAATTCCTATTTTTTAAGTAGTGTTCTTTTCTCTCATAATAATATCATTTACCCTTTGTAACAAAATTCTACATCAGTATATGTCGAAAGTGTATCAGGTAATATGAGTTGTATATAATGCGAGAAAAATCTTTGAGTCAGATTAAGTAAAAAAATTTGTACGCTATAAGCTTGTTAAATTATATTGATAATGTAACGACCCGACCGGCCGTTTTGAGCTCTAGTGTGTCGTTTGGCGGTTTGAGCCCTTGGGTAGCTTCACTTCAGATATTATGACTTGTACGCATGGTCGGAATTTGATTTCGGGAAGTACAGAGTTGATTTGGAAAGAAAATTCTAATTTCAAAAGCTTTAAGTGGAAGAATTGACTAATGTTTGACTTTTGAGTAAACGACCTCGGAATCGGGATTTGAAGTTCCAATAGGGTCGTATGATGATGTCACGATCCAATTTAGGATCATGACCGGCACTTAGGAGCAAGTTCCCCCAAGTAAGCCTTGTTGGTATTTTACAGAAAATCGGACAGAGTTTCTCCTATTTTTGGACTATCCAAAAAGTTTCCTGTCTCAAAAACAAGTAACAACCAACCAATATTCACCTAAATCAGTTACAATCTCCATCAACTAACCACAAACGGGTTTCAACCAATATTACTAACCTCCTCAACATAATAAAACCAAAACCAACTCTAAAAATACGGAAAGAAAGTATAATACTAGTAACTGGTCCATATCAACAAATGAATATTCACGACACTAAAAGGATGACTATGGAGCGACTCTAAGAGTACAAAGAAAAGACCATAACAATAAATAAAATCTCCGCTCACGCGAACAAGTGCGAGGCTTACCAAGAACTATCCACTTGTGCGCTCTAATTAACGAAATCCTTGCCTGCGTCAACTACTGTCTCTATAAAAATAACTAGCGGGGAGTGAGTCGCTAGCTCAATGATGTCACGACCGAAATTAGGTCATGATGGCGCCCAACACCGTTGTTAGAAAAGCCAACACTAATCAACTAGTAAATTACCATTTTAGTTAAACAAAGCCAATAACTAGCCCGTTAATAAATAACAGATTTGCCAGGCGGCCAATGGAAGAACCACTAGAGGGACTCATGAATATAATTATACAAACAAAAAATAATAGTCTACTAATGTATTTGCCAAGATCTAGTGTCACAAGTACGAGGGCAACTAGTAGAATGTACAAAAAAATATAACTATCCTACTGTCTGAGATAGCATAGACAGGTACGACAAAAGAAAAACTCCGGCAACGCTGCTGAACGGCTCGGAAGGGGGCAGCTCACCATGAAATCTCGAACATATATCAAGAATGCGCGCCGGGTGGGTAACTAGATGCACCAGCCTCAGATTCGGTACAATTAAGTCTAGAAGCGTAGTATGAGTACATAAATAATATGTACCCAGTAAGTATCTAGTCTAACCTCGAAGAAGTAGTGACGAGGGGTCGACTTGACACTCACTAGGGTCAACAATAACATGATCAAAATGTTAGCTAAACAGGAATATCATGAATAAAATCGACAATAATTATCAGGAAGTGACAAGTTCTATTTTCATAATTAAATTGTAAATTCCATCGAATCATTTAAAAATTTATATTTCAAGGCATTTAAAGCAGTACACTCACAGAAAGTTCCAGATAAATAATATGCGCAATTCATGCCGAGGTCGTACGGCCCGATCCAATATAATAATAAAAACTGGCACTGTCGGAGGATCGAACGGCGCGAACCATATATGCATCTATTCACCCTGCTCGCAAATCAGTCATGCGACGCGGTCAAATATGAATTTAAGTCAATTAAATCAAATTCTTTTCTTAAATTGTTTTCTTTTAAAATAAAAAAGGCAATTCAATTGGAAGCTTTAAATCCTTGAAAATTCTCAACTTAATTCCATTTATCACAACCAACAAGTATCATAAAATAACGGTGTTCACAAAGCATGATATAAACCTAAACTACCCGGACATGACATGAATAGTAGCTACGTACGGACCTTCGTCACTTTGTGCGTACATAGCCCCCACAAATACTCATATTTTTAATCAAATTCAACTATGGGGACATTTTCCTCTTACAAGGTTAGAAAGGAGACTTACCTCGTATCAAAGCCTACTCCTCAAATTCAAGGATGCGCTCAAACCTCAAAATTTGACGCCCAACAAATCAAAGGTAGTCAAACATTACATAAATTAATCAATCTATGCTCAAAAGTTCATAATTTCACCATTTAAGTGATTACCCAACCTAATTTGCAAGATTCCTAAATTTTACCCCCGGGCTCACATGCTCGGATTCCGAAAATTTTTAAAGAAAGTTGTTACCCATACCCTTAGGAACACAAATATATAATTTTTACTAAGTTCCATAATCATTTTCGTGGTAAAAAACCCCAAGATTTCCTCTAATCCCATGATTTTTACTAATTTATATGTTAAAATCTACCCACAAACTATGTATTAAACTCACATTAGGTAGAATTTACTTACCTCGCAAGGCTAGGTCGAATTCCCCTCCTAAAGAGCTCTCAAATAGGCAAGGTTGAAATAAATGACTCCATAAAGGCCTAACTCCCGTTTTTAAAAGAACCTTACTACCTTCAGCTTTTTTGCACCTGGGGGGAAGTGGCCACACCTGCGGAAAAACCATCGCAAGGGCTCGTACCTGCGACCAATGGCCTCGCACCTGCGGTCATGCAAGTGCGCCAAGGGATCCGCACCTGCGGTGCCTGGGCTGGCCTTCCACCTTCGTTCCAGGGGCTCGTGGCTCACACTTGCGGCTGACCAACCGCAGGTGCAGTCACACCAAAACTGGTGCACCAACAGCTCTTTTGAGCTTTAAACTCAACTCGCACGAAGTTCGAACGGTATCCGGGGCCCCCGAGGCCCCGTACAAACATATCAACAAGTTTGGAATCATAGGACTCGCTCGAACCCTCTGAATGCCCGGAACAACATTAAAACTAAGAATCGCAACCCAAAACCATTGAATCAAACTTAAGAACTTCAAGTTCTTCATTTCACTTCCAATGCGCCGAAACATACTTAAACTACTCGGAATGACACCAAATTTTTGCGTGCAAGTCTTAAATGACATTACAGAACTATTCACGGTCGTGGAATTCCATTTGGACCTCGATATTACCAAAACGTGTTCCAAACCAAATTTATAGAACTTCTAAAACCTTCAAGAATCAACTTTCACTATTACGTGCCGAAACGCTCCCGGGTCATCCGAAACCGCTCCGAGCATACGCCCAAGTCCGAAATTACCATACGAACCTATTGGAACCGTCAAATCCCGATTCTGAGTTTGTTTACTCAAAATATTGACCGAAGTCAAACTTGGCCCTTTTGGCCAACCTTAATGAACCAAGTGTTCCGATTTCACTCCAAACTCTCCCAAATCCCAAACCAACCATCCCCGCAAGTCATAAATCAGTAAAAGCAAGTACAAATGTTTTATTTAGGGGTACGGGGTTCTAGGAAGCAAAAAGACTGGTCGGGTCATTACATTCTCCACCTCTTAAACAAACGTTCGTCCTCGAACAGGTCTAGAGTCATACCTGGAGTGCTGAATAAATGTGGATATCTGCTCCGCATGTCCTCTTCGGACTCCCAAGTCGCCTCCTTAACTGGTTGGCCCCTCCACTGGACCTTCAGTATGGAAATCCTCTTAGACCTCAACTGGAGATCCTGTCTATCAACAATACCAATTGGCTCCTCCTCATAACCCAAGCTCTCATCTAGCTGAATAGTTATGAAGTCTAACACATGTGACAAGTCGGAGTGGTACCTCCAGAGCATGGACACGTGAAAAACCAGATGAACTCTTGATAAGCTGGGAGGTAAAGCAAGCTCATAAGCAACCTCCCCAACTAGCCTCAACATCTCAGATGGGCCTATAAACCTTGGGCTCAACTTTCCCTTCTTCCCAAACCTCATAATAACCTTCATCGGAGGGTGTTTTAGGAGAACCTTCTCGCCGACCTTAAATGATACATCCCGCGCCTTCTGATCCGTGTAACTCTTCTATCTGGACTGTTCCATGCGAAGTCGCTCCTGGATCAACTTTATCTTTTCCAAGGCATCCTTCACCAAATCTGTACCATATAACTTGGCCTCCCCATGCTCAAACCACCCGATGGGAGAACGACATCCCCGACCATATAAGGCCTCAAATGGATCTATCTCGATGCTGGACTGGTAAATGTTGTTGTAAGAAAACTCGGCCAGGGGCAAGAACTGATCCCACTGCCCTCTAAAGTCAATCACACATGCTCTGAGTATGTCATCTAATATCTGAACTGTCCGCTCTGACTGACCATCGATCTGTGGATGGAATGCTATGTTGAGCTCCACCCGGGTGACCAACTCACTCTGTACAGCCCTCCAGAAATGCAAAGTGAACTAAGGACCTCTGTCCAATATGATGGACACAGGCACACCGTGCAACCGAACTATCTCCGAATGTAAATTTGGGCCCACCTCTATGAAGTGTAAGTAGTGGCTACTGGAATGAAGTGTGCCGACTTGGTCAACTTGTCAACAATAACCCAAACTGCATCGAACTTGCGCAAAGTCCGTGGCAACCCAACTACGAAGTCCATAGTGATGCGCTCCCATTTCCACTCTGGTATAATCATCTGGTGGAGTAGGCCTCCTGGCCTCTGGTGCTCATACTTAACCTGTTGGCATTTTAGGCACCTAGCTACGTATTCCACTATGTCTTTCTTCATCCGCCGCCACCAATAATGCTGCCTCAGGTCACGATACATCTTCGTAGCACCTGGATAAATAGAATACCAAACTGTGTGCCTCCTCTAAAATCCTCTCCCTCAAGCTATCAACATTAGGGACACATAGGCGACCCTGAAGTCGCAGAACACCATCCTCGCCAATAGAAACCTCTTTGGCACCACCCTGTAGTACCGTCTCTTTGAGAACTGCCAAATGCGGGTCATCAAACCGCCGAGCTTTGATATGTTCCAATAGTGAAGACTGGGAAACAACACATGCGAGAACTCGGCTGTGCTTAGAAATATCCAACCTCACAAGTCTGTTAGCCAAGGACTGAATGTCCAAAGCTAGTGGCCTCTCCCCTGCTGAAATGAATGCCAAGCTACCCATACTCTCTGCCTTCCTGCTTAAGGCATCCGCGACCATATTTGCCTTTCCCGGATGATAAAGAATGGTGATGTCATAATCTTTTCAGTAACTCAAAGCCATCTACGCTATCTCAAATTGAGATCCCTTTGCTTGAATAAGTGATGCAAACTGCGGTGGCCGGTATAAACCTCACAAGACACCCCATATAAGTAATGCCTCCAAATCTTAAGAGCATGAACAATTGCGACCAACTCCAAATCGTGCACATGGTAATTCTTCTCATAAATCTTCAGTTGACGTGAAACATATGCAATAACTCGTCCCTCATGCATCAATATACATCCCAGGCCAACACGTGAAGCGTCGCAATAAACTGTATACATCCCCGAACCGAAAGGCAACACTAGAACTGGTGCTATGGTCAAAGCTATATTGAGCTTCTGAAAACTCACCTCGCACTCATCGGACCATCGAAACGGAGCACCCTTCTAGGTAAATCAAGTCAAAGGTGCTGCAATGAATGAAAATTCCTCCACAAATCGGCGATAATAACCTGCCAACCCCAAGAAACTCCTGATATCGGTTGCTGAAGTAGGACGAAGCCAACTCTGAACTGCCTCAATCTTCTTGGGGTCCACCTTAATGCCCTCCCCTAATACAACATGCCCCAAGAATGCCACAGAATCCAACCAAAACTACACTTGGAGAACTTAGCATATAGCTTCTGTTCCCGCAAAGTCTGGAGCACTACTCTCAAATGCTTATCGTGCTCCCCAGGATAAGAGAGTAAATCAAGATGGCATCAATGAAGACAATATAAAAACAATCAATATAAGTTTTGAACACCCGGTTCATCAAATCTATAAACGCCGCTGGGGAATTAGTCAAGCCGAAGGACATCATTAGAAACTCATAGTGGCCATATCTAGTACGGAAGGCAGTTTTTGGAACATCTAAGTCCCGGATCTTCAACTGATGGTACCCTGATATCAAGTCGATCTTAGAGAACACCCTAGCACCCTACAACTGGTCAAACAAATCATTGATACGAGGAAACAAGTACTTGTTCTTAATGGTGACTTTTTTCAACTGGCGGTAATCAATGCATATCCGCATAGTCCCATATTTCTTCTTCACAAATAATATTGTTGCACCCCAAGGTGATACACTCAGTCTGACAAATCCCTTTGCTAAGAACTCCTCAAGCTGTTCTTTCAACTCCTTTAATTCTTTCGGATCCATACGATACGGTGGAATAGATATAGGCTGGGTTCCTAGAGCCAAGTCAATTCAAAAATCAATATCACGATCTGGAGGCATGCCTGGAAGGTCAGAAGGAAACACATCGATGAACTCCCGGACTACTAGCACTGAATCAATCATTGGAGACATGCAGTGGTGTCCCGAACATAAGCTAGATAAGCTAAACAAACCTTCTCGACCATATGTTGAGCCTTTAGAAAAGAGATAACCCGACTGGATGTGCTAATAGAGGAACCCTTCCACTCCAATCTCGGCAACTCTGGCAACGCTAAAGTAACAGTCTTGGCATGGAAATCAAGGATGACATGATATGGGGATAACCAGTCCATGCCTAGGATGACCTCAAAGTCGGTCATATCAAGTAACAGAAGGTCCGCTCTAATCTCGTAACCACAGAATATAAGCACACAGGACCGATAGATCCCATCCACAACCAAAGAATCGCCCACAGAAGTGGACATAAACAGGAGTATCCAAAGACTCACGAGAATTATCCAGGAAATGAGCAAACGGAGATGAAACATATGAATAGGAAGAACCTGGATCAAATAATACCGAAGCATCCCTTCCGCAGACAAAAATAATACCTGTGATCACGGCATCTGAGGCCACTGCATCTGGTGTGGCCGGAAAAGCATAGAACCTAGCTGGAGCACCGGCTGGGTGACCTCCACTTGACTGTCCTCCACCTCTAGGACGACCTCTACCTGCCTGCCCTCCGCCTCTGGGCGGCCGGATAGCTGGCGTGGCTGATGAGCTGAAAACATGGGCTGCTGACCCTGATGCACTGCCTTGCCCCAAAGTCTGGTGCATGTACTCTTCATGTGACCCGGATCTCCACACTCATAACAACCCCTCGGTACCATAGACTGCTGTCTCGAAGTCTGACCCTGATGGCCTGAATACCCACTAGAAAGACCCTGAATGGCTGGTGGGCGGTATGAACTCTCTGGCATGGCACTGAAATAAGCACTAAAAGAACCCTGATGACCAGAATACCCGTTGGAGGAATCCTGAATAGCTGGCGGACAGTAAGAACTCTCTGGCATCACACTGAAATAAGGCCTCAATAGAGCACCTCGAGGAGGTGGTGGTGGTGCTGAATATGGGGGGCTGCTATGCTGGACCCTCCCAAACTGACCTCTGGCCCTAGCCGTTACACCTCTAAACTCCCCAGAGAAACGGGCCCTCTTGTCATGCGTATATGCTCTCTACCCCTCTGACAGTAGCTCTCGATCCTCCGAGCAATCTCCACTACCAACTGATAAGGAGTCCTCATCTCAACCTCCCGGGCCATGTTGGCCCTAGTATCGGAGTGCAACCCCGCAACAAACCTCTAAGTATCACAAGTGCATGGCGGGACAACTCATAAAACCTCACCTCATAGTCGGTCACTGACATCTGACCCTGCTCAAGCTGCTCAAACTAGTACCGCAACTCTTCCCTCTCGGAGGGTGGAATATACCTGTCCAAGAAAAGCTGTGTGAACTGGCCCCAACTCATGTGAGGAGAACCTGCTGGTCTGCCAAGAAGGTAAGACTGCCACCATCAACGGGCCTTGCCCTCCAGCTGGAAAGTAGTGAAGTCCACCCCATGAGACTCCAATATCCTCATGTTATGCAGTATGTCCCTGCACCTATCAATGAAGTCTGAGCGCCCTCATGATGCTCACCTCCGAAGACTGAAGGGTGTAATCTGGTCCACCTGTCCAATAACTTCTGCGGCTCACCATCTGCAGCTGGTCTAGGATCATGCACAATTGCTGCAACTGGCTGGTCCCCCTCTGCGGGTAGTGTACCTGAAGTCTGATATACCGCAACTGCATGCCTAGGAGCATGAGCAATAGGGGCTTGTGCTCCCCCTCCCGCCTGATATGTGGCTGGGTCTGCTGGAAATAAACCAGCCCGAGTCATAGAATCCATGAACCGCATCATACCGCCCATGACCTCCTGAAAGCCTGGTGTTGTCATGAAATCTACCGGGGCTGGCTCTGCTACGGGCACCTCGCCCTGCTCCTCGACAATGGGATCCTCCACTGGATCCGTTGGTGGTGCTAACGCGGCAACTCTGGGACGCCCTCATCCCCTACCTCGGGCCGGTGCCCTCCCCCGACCTCGGCCTCCAACAACAAGGGGAGCAGTTCCTCCCGAGTCTAAAACGTCTGTTGGGCGCGTTCTCACTATCTGTGAGAGAATAGAAGGAAGACCATAGTATACCATCAACTGCACGATAACAGATGAATAAAGAGTAGTTTCCTAACATCCTATAGTCTCTCGAAGATAAGTACGGACGTCTCCATACCGATCCGCGAGACTCCATTAGACCTGCCCATCACTTGTGAGATCTACGTGAACCTAGTGCTCTGATACCATGTTGTCACAACTTAAATTAGGTCATGATGGCGCCCAATACGATTGTTAGGCAAGCCAACACTAATAAACTAGTAAATTCCCATTTTAGTTAAACAAAGCCAACAACTAGCTTTAGTTACATCTTTAAACAGTTAATAAATAATTACCAGGCGACCAATGCAAGAACCACTAGAGGGACTCATGAATATAATTATACAAACAAAAAATAATAGTCTACTAATGTGTTTGCCAGGATCTAGTGTCACAAGTACGAGGGCAACTAGTATAATGTACAAAAAAATATAACTATCCTTCTAGTTGAGATAGCATAGACAGGTACGACAAAAGACAAACTCCGGCAACGCTACTGAACGGCTCGGAAGAGGGCAACTGACCGTGAAGTCTCGAACGGATATCCGGAATGCGCGCTGGGTGGGTAACTAGATGCACTAGCCTCAGATGCTGTACAATTAATTCCAAAAGTGTAGTATGAGTACATAAACAATATGTACCAAGTAAGTATCCAGTCTAACCTCGAAGAAGTAGTGACGAGGTTCCACTTGACACTCACTAGGGTCAAGAATAACATGATCAAAATGTTAGGCTAAACATGAATATCATGAATAAAGCCGACAATAAATATCAGGAAGTGACAAGTTCTATTTTCATAATTAAAATGTAAATTTCCATCGAATCATTTAAGAATTTATATTTCAAGGCATTTAAAGCAGTACAAGTCACAGAAAGTTCCAGATAAATAACATACGCAAGCCATGCCGAGGTCGTACGGCCCGATCCAACATAATAACAAAATGTGCACTACTGGAGGGTCGAACGACGCGAACCATAGATGCATCTATTCACCCCGCTCGCGAATCATTCATGCGACGCGGTCAAATATAAATTTAAGTCATTTAAATCAAATTATTTTCTTTTAAAATAAAAAAAGGCAATTCAATTGGAAGCTTTAAATCCTTGGAAATTCTCAATTTAATTCCATTTATCACAACCAACAAGTATCATCAAATAACGTCATTCACAAAGAATGGTATAAAACTAAACTGCCCGGACATGACATGAATAGTAGCTACGTACGGCGCCTCGTCACTTCGTGCGTACGTAGCCCCCACAAATACTCATATTTTTAATCAAATTCACCTATGCGCTCAAACATCTAAATTTGACACCTAACAACTCGAAGCTAGTCAAACATTACATAAACTAATCAATCTATGCTCAAATGTTCATAATTTCACCATTTAAGTGATTACCCAACCTAATTTGCAAGATTCCTAAAATTTACTCCCGGACACACATGCTCGGATTCCGGATATTTTCAAAGAAAGTTGTTACCCATACCCTTAGGAACACAAATATATAATTTTTACTAAGTTCCATAACCATTTTCGCGGTAAAACTACATTTTTTTATCCAAACCCTAGGTTTTCTTCTAATCCAATGATTTTTACTAATTTACATGTTAAAATCTACCCACAAACTATGTATTAAAGTCACATTAGGTAGAATTTACTTACCTCACAAGGCTAGGTCGAATTCCCCTCCTAAAGAGCTCTCAAATCGCCCAAGGTTGAAATAGATGACTCCATAAATGCCTAAGTCACGATTTTAAAAGAACCTCATCACCTTCCACTTTTTCGCACCTGAGGGGAGGTGGCCGCACCTACGTTAACGCACCTGCGAAAAAACCATCGCAGGTTCACATCCTCCCCTATTGGTCGAGTCCCGTATCTGCGGGCTTAAGGGATCGCACTTGCGCAAGGGCTCGCACCTGGGACCACTGGCCTCGCACCTGCGGTCGTACAAGTGTGCTAAGGGATCCGCACCTGCGGTGCCTGGGCTGGCCTTCCACCTTCGCTTCTGCGGCTCGTGGCTCGCACCTGCGGCTGACCAACCGCGGGTGTGGTCACACCAGAACTGGTGCACCAGCAGCTCTTTTGAGCTTCAAACTCAACTCGCACAACGTTCGAATGGTATCCGGGGCCCCCGAGGTCCCATCCAAACATACCAAGAAGTTTGGAATCATAAAACGAACTCGCTCGAACCCTCAGAACTCTCGAAACAACATTAAAAGTAAGAATCAAAACCCAAACCCAAACCCAATGAATCAAACTTAATAACTTCAAGTTCTTCATTTCACTTCCAATGCGCCGAAACGTACTTAAACTACTTGGAATGACACCAAATTTTGCATGCAAGTCTTAAATGACATTACAGAATTATTCCCGACCATGGAATTCTGTTTGGACCTCGATATAACCAAAACGCGTTCCAAACCAAATTTATAGAACTTCTAAAACCTTCAAGAACCAACTTTCACTATTAGGCACCGAAACGCTTCCGGATCATCCGAAACCTGTTCCGAGCATACGCACAAGTAAAAAATCACCATACGAACCTATTGGAACCGTCAAATTCTGATTCCGAGGTCGTTTACTCAAAATATTGACCGAAGTCAAAGTGGCCCTTTTGGCCAGCCTTAATGAACCAAGTGTTCCGATTTCACTCCGAACTCTCCTAAATACCGAACCGACCATCCCCGCGAGTCATAAATCAGTAAAAGCAAGTACGAAAAGTTTTATTTAGGGGTACAAGGTTCTAGAAAGCAAAACGACTGGTCGGGTTGTTACAAGTGAGTAATAACACTTAATCACAACAGTTTTTATTGAGGACAAGTCAGAAACATTATCATAAGAATGCCCTTTTAGAAACAATAAATAATTTTTAATCTCATCGTGTTTTTCTTGTAGTATAATACAATTAACAATTCAGTAATAAGCTCGGTAACCACTGTATAATATCAATATTCACATTTTGGAGGTTTCAATGAACGGATCATGTAACCGGTATAACTGTGGACTTCTTCGAAAGAAGTCAAATTTAACGTTAGTCCCTACTCGAGGGAAATTAGTAACGGTATGCTAGTTCTACCTTCCCACTAGCGAGGGCGTTAACGGTAATCTATAATTACAAGGTGCACCAGGTCTAATGAACCCGCCGTTAGCTACGAGATCTTTCAATGTCTACTCCCATTTATACTTGTCTATGTAATCCGTATATACTCGTAGAAAATATTTTAAATTAATATAGTGCATTTCGTTTCTTATCAAATCATATAATTTCATTTCGATAACAGTAATTTCAAGTAATGGTAAAACAAATCTAGTGACAACGAAAATATTTAAAACAACGGTAATCATCTCAAATAACTATTTCGGTATCATATCGAGTAAAAGACTTGTCCCACATGCAACTCAAAATAATCGGTAATATATTCATATTAAAAATTATGTTTGAATCATGCAAGTTATGAAAACACAAATAACGGTACAATTACTACTCACAGTACTCGTGCCGAAATACCAAATGCTTCACCTCGAGCAATTCGCACAACTTCCTCCGATCAATCTATAATTACATAATATCCATCTCATGTTAATTTCCATGTTTAGGCTAACTCATAGCTTATTTAGAATGCCTAACCCTCGAGGTTTCATATTTGACTCCTAATTCATCGAATTATATTTACCCACGGGATGAGTAATTACTAATCTATCAACTCCAACCTATTCATATGATTTATTAACCCAATTTCATAAAGTTTTATGGATTCTTCAGGAAGAAATTTCTCAATTACGTGAATGAACTAGTGTAATTTCTATTACTCTGCAGAACCTTTCGATCATTGGAAATGAAATTAATATCTACCAGAAGAAGAAGCTCAAGTATTACCTGTAAGTCTCAATTAGTGCTTAAGATTCCTCAACAGTTATAGCTAGGGTTCCAACGCACTGCGCCAACTTCTTCCTCCTTCTTTTCTCTTTCTTTCTTTCTTCCTCTGCTCGTTTTTGTTTGTTTTTTCGTTCACTGAAGCTTTCTGCTTCGTTCAAATTCTTTTTTTTTCTTTTTTCTGAAACCCTTCGTAGCTTCTGTTTGTCTTAGCAGCAAGCTGCCCTTTTCCCCTTTCTTTTGGAAGATGGGCTTTGACCCTTTTCTTTACTTATCCCTTTTTTTTTATTTGTTTTTTTTTTTATTAGTTAGTTTCTTATTATTATCATTATTATTTTTGCTAATGACCAATACAACCTTATAAAAAAGTATAGGGTATTACATCCTCCCCATCTTATGAAATTCGGTCCCCGAATTTACAACAAGTGCATATCTATAGACTAAAATAAATGAGCATACTTCGCTTGAATATCTTTTTCTACTTCCCAAGTAGCTTCTTCAACGGTATAATTTCTCCATAAGACTTTCACGAATGCAATTTCTTTTGACTGTAGCTTGCTTACTTGCATATCAACAATAGCCATCGGCTCCTCCTCGTAAGACAACTTCTCATCAATCGGTATAATAGGTACTTCAAGTACCTGAGATGAGTCTGATATATATTTTCTTAACATTGAGATATGAAACACTGAATGGATAAAAGACAACTTAGGAGGAAGTTTCAAACGATAAGCCACAACTCCCACACGGTCTAGTACCTCATACAGTCCTATAAACCTGAGGCTCAACTTTCCCCTTTTCCCAAACCGCATCACACCTTTCATAGGGGAGACTCGTAGGAACACTTTGTCTCCAATTATGAACAATAAGTCTCTTCTTCTCTTATCCACATAAGATTTTTTTCTGCTTTGAGCTGTAAGTAATCTCTGTCTGATCAATTGGGCTTTGTCCATAGCTTCTTGTACTAAGTCAGGTCCCAATAAGTTAGTCTCACCAGCTTCAAACCATCCGATAGGAGAACGAAATCTTCTACCATACAATGCTTCGTACGGTGCCATTTGAATACTGGACTGGAAGCTATTTTTGTAATCAAATTCAGCTAAAGGTAGATAAGTTTCCCAATTACCTCCAAACTCAAGAATGCAAGCTCTCAACATATCCTTTAAGATCTGTATAGTACATTCAGACTGCCCGTCTGTCTGTGGATGAAATGCAGTGCTAAGATCTACTCATGTACCCAACGCTTCTTGAAAAGATTTCTAAAAGTGTGAGGTAAATTGTGATACTCTATCAGAGGTGATGGATATTGGAACTCTGTGAAGTCGGAGAATTTCGTTCATAAATATCTATGCATACCTCACTCCGCCATATGTAGTCTTCACTAGCAAAAAGTGTGTTGATTTCGTTAGTCGATCTACAATCACCCATACAGATTCATAACCTCTAAGGGTTCTTGGTAGTCCGGTGAAAAAATCCATAGTAATTCTTTCCGATTTCCACTCGTTGTAGTAGTCCTTTGGGTCGCTGATGCTCAGCCTTGACCTGCTGACAAGTCAAACAACTAGAAACAAAGTTAGCAGCATCTTTCTTGATACCTTCCCACCAATAAAATTGCTTCAGGTCATGATACATTTTTATGGATCCAGGATGTATAGTGTATCTAGAGTTGTGAGCTTCTTTAAGAATAGCATGCCTCAACCCATCTACGTCTGCGACACATAGCCTGTCACTCATTCGAAGAACACTATCACTTTCAACAATCATATCCTTGCTTTTACCAGCTAAGGCCTCATCTCTGTATTTGCAAAATCGCCCGTCCTCATATTAGGTGGGTTTAATGCGCTCAACTAACGAAGACTTAGTGTGAGCACAAGACAATAATGCCTTTGAATCTCCGACACTAAATATGATACCCGCACCTTCTAGTCTTTGAATATCCTTGGCCAAAAGTCTCTTTGTAGGAGCTATATGTGCCAAATTCCCCATATATTTTCTACTCAATGCATCAGCCACCACATTGGATTTTCCAGGATGATACAAAACAGAACATTCATAGTCCTTATGTATTTCCATCCACTGACGCTACCGAAGATTTATATCTCTCTGCAGAAAGATATACTTCAGACTTTTTTGGTCAATATAAATCTCACAAGTTTCATCGTATAGGTAATGCCTCCAAATTTTTAGAGCAAATACCACTGCAGCCATCTCCAAATCATGTGTAGGATAGTTTTGCTCATGCTTTTCCAATTTTCTCGAAGCATAAGCTATGACGCGACCATTTTTCATGAGAACACATCCTAATCACACCCTCGATGCGTTACATAACACCGTCAATCCTCCGGAACCTGATGGTAAGGCTAATATTGGTGCAGTTGTCAAACATGTTTTGAGTTTTTGAAAGCTCTGCTCACATTCCTCCGTCCACTAAAACTTTGCATTTTTCTGTGTTAGCTTGGTCAGTGGCGCTGCTATTCTGGAGAAATCCTGCACAAAACACATGTAATAGCCTGCTAAGCCTAAAAAGCTGCAAATCTCTGTAGGAGAAGTAGGCTTAGGCCATTTCTGCACAGCTTCTGTCTTCTTAGGATCTACCATAATTTTATCTTTGGATACAACATGCCCCAAAAATGCTACTGAGTCTAGCCAGAATTCACACTTTGAGAACTTAGCATAAAGCCGATGTTCTCGCAATGTTTGCAACACAGTCCTGAGATGATCCTCGTGTTCTCCTTGGGTACGAGAAAATATCAGGATATCATCAATAAATACTATTACAAATCTATTTAGAAACGGCTTGAATACCCTATTCATTAAATCCATGAATGTAACTGGAGCATTAGTCAGTCTGAAAGGCATCACAAGAAACTCATAGTTCCATATCGAGTTGTGAAAGTAGTCTTAGAAATATCTTCATCTTTGATTCTAAGTTGATGATAACCAGAACGGAGGTCAATCTTTGAAAAATGGGCAGTTCCTTGTAACTGATCAAACATGTCATCTATATGAGGTATGTTATACCCCGTTTTAAACTAGTTAAACTAAGGTGCAACATAATAGGCAATTCCGAATTATATTTATAAAAAGAGTCGCCACCTAATTATTTTAAAGGTGAATCAGGGAACCTATTTTAACTAAGGAGTGTAAACTTAAACTTCGTTAGAGTCTACTAAATATGAGAGATTCTAAGGTAAGAGTTCAAATTAAATTAAGGGGAAGGTCTGAGGCACCCCTCAAGATTCGCATGAGACGCGATTACCTTCCGGATTTAGTTTAATATAACTAAAGCTTTGTAAGACCATTAGACTACAATAGTAAAATATTTGACCAAATACTGTAGGTCATTTGAAAAACTTAAAATTTTAGTTTATAAGATTTTAAACTCCAAAAGTATACTGAACCAAAATGGATGGAGGCTTGAGAGAAAAACGTCATTTTCACAAAGGGTGAAACTCGAAACTAAGAAGATTTAGAAAGCCAAATATTTTTTGTTCTTGTTCAATTAAAAAAAAAGTAGTAAATAGGCAAAGCATTATATTGATTTAAGGAAAAATCAGATAGTATGATAAGAATAATACTTGGTAAGGAAAAATTCTAATTGGACTAAAACTAAGAGCAATCCTATGATGACCCAAAAAGTCATCTCTCATTTTTTATAAGTAAAAATGGTGTTCCGAGACCTTGAAATCCTCCTTTTATCTCACATCATTTTGCGTGCGTAGCCCGGGCGTATAGCCGGAAAGCTTTTATAAGAAAAACTGAGAAAAATGTTAGTTTTGCCTTTAAAATTGAATTTAAATTGACTTCGGTCAATATTTTGAGTAAAAGGGCCCGGACCCGTGATTGTCGGTCCCAGAGGGTCCGTAGGAAAATATGGGACTTGGGCGTATGCCCGGAATCGAGTTCCGAGGTCTCAAGCCCGAGAAATGAATTTTTGAAAGAAATTGTTTTACTGAAAATATCAGGAATTTTTGGAAATTTGGTTATATTTGAAATTTATGGTATCAGGCCCGTATTTTGGTTCCGGAGCCCGGTACAGGTTCAATATGATAATTATGATATGTCTGTAAAAATTTGGTAAGGAACGGAGGTCGTTTGACGTGATTCGGGCCCGTATTTGTAAAATTTGAAACTTTAAAAGTTTTGAGATGTTTATTTGATTTCTATGCTCAATTCGTTGTTTAAGATGTTATTTTGGCGATTTGATCGCATGAGTAAGTACATAGTATGTTTTTCAGGTTGTGTACATGTTTGGTTTGGAGCCCTGAGGGCTCGGGTGAGTTTCGGATAGGCGTCGGGGTGATTTTTACTTAGAAAATCTGGTGTCTTGTGGTTGTTGCTGGTGTCCAGGAAATTTAACCTATGCGGACGCATGGGCATCTATGCAAACGCAATGCACACGCGAGGAAGGGGGCTGGGTAACACTGTGCGAACGCATAGTACAGGGTGAGAATGCGGAGCATAGGAAAGTTACTCTATGCGAACGCACCCATGTAGTCGCGAACGTATAGAGTAAGTGTCCAGTCTTCTTAAAACAATAGAAAAAATGGGTTTTCTTCAACATTTCATAACTCTTTCATTAAAACTCAAACTTGAGCGATTTTTGAAGAGGGATTTCACCACAAAACCATAGGTATGTGTTCTTAGACTCGTTTTCTTCAATTTCCATCAACAGCCATTAGATTTCTAAGCCTAAATCATGTTCTTAAGGGTAGAAAATTGGGGATTTGGGTAGATTTAGGGCTTTTTTGAATAATTGGGATTTAGACCTCGTTTTGGGGTCGGATTCCGGAACTAATTATATATCCGGGCTCGTGGGTGAATAGGTGATTGGGTTTTGGTCCAAACCTCGTGTTTTGACCAAGCAGGCCCGGGGTCGATTTTTAACTTTTTGGAAGAATGATGGAAAACCTATAATTAAGCCTTGGGATTGAATTATTTAGCATTTATTGATGTTATTGAGTTGAATATGTCTAGATACAAGTGGATTGGAGTCGAATTCAAAGGGAAAGCGGTAATTGAGGCTTGAGTTGGCCATGGAATTTGAGGTAAGTGTTTGGCTTAACCTTAGTTTGAGAGAATAGGTATTGTGTCCTATTTGATGTGTGTAAGTATCATGTTCAACGTATAGGTGAGGTGACGCGGACCTATACGTTGGTGTCGAGAATGCCCGTGAGTCGAATATTGTGATCTATGTTGTTTTTTCGTTAAGTAATACTTGAGTTTCACTTTATTGTTATCCATGTTGGTGGAATTTCCTTGATATTGAATAGTGTTGAGTATAGTTTCAGTCGAAGATTTTTATGTGTAGTTATGCACTAAGTGAGATTGGATATAGTTGTTGACTCTCTTGCCGGGATGGTATTAATTCTACTGTTGACTCCCTTTCCGGGAGGTTATGGTTTATTTCCGTTTACTCCGTTATATTGTTCCTTGTTGGATTTCTATCATTTGATGTGTTTGGACGAGGAAGAGTGTAAAAGCACGAAGGGTGATGCCGTGCGTGAGATTTTGGGTGAATGTTAAGACATGAAGGGTGATGCCGTGCGTGAGATTTTGAGTGAATGTTAATACATGAAGGGTGATGCCGTGCCATGATATGAGAGATAATGCACGAAGAAAAATTTCGTGCCATGATATTGTGAGGTAAAAACACGAAGGGTGATGCCGTGACGAATATATTGATTCCGATGGTGAGGACGAGAGTAAAAGCACGAAAGGTGATGCCGTGCACTTGTTTTCGTATTACTATTCCGTTGCTTAAATTGATATCTAAATTGTGCCTTACCTTGTTACTTTCATTATTTGATATTTCCTCCCCTCAGCATGTTCCCCTTTTCCCTTATGCTTAATGTCTATTTCTCGTTGTATTATTTTTCTTCGTATATTGTTAAACTGCACAGGTTGACTTTTGTTGTCGTGTCCTAGCCTCATCATTGCTTCGTCGAGGTTAGGCTCGGCACTTACTCAGTACATGAGGTCGGTTTTACTGATGCTACACTCTGCACTTTTGTGCAAATCCTGGTGTAGGACCCTACGAACCGTAGATCGAGGTTGTTGCCTTCAGTCCAATGGAGACCCCGAGGTAGCCCTGCAGGCGTCCGCAGGCCTTGGCGTCCCCTTCTACTTCATTAGTATTATGTTCTATATATTCCAGAAACATATGTATTTATTTTGTTCAAACCCCTTAGTTGTAATATTCGTAGATAGTCCGTGAAATTGTGACACCAAGTTCTGGGAGTTGTTATTATGGATTTTGTGTTAATATATAATTAAGTTGTTAGATTATATTTCTTCCGTACTTTTATTTCCACTGATATTGTATGTCACCAACTAAGTGCTAAAAAAAATAAAATAAAGAGATAATGTAGTATAACCGGTAACGTTGGCTTGCCCAGCGGGTTCAATGTTAGGCGCTATCACGATCTCGACGGTGGGAAATTCGGGTCGTGACAAGTTGGTATCAGAGCACTAGGTTGCATAGGTCTCACAATTCATGGACAAGCTTAGTAGAGTCTGAGGGATCGGTACAGAGACTTCTGTGCTAATCCCCCAGAGGCTACAGAGCTTAGGAATGACTTCACACCTATTCTTCTCTGTCGTGCGATTTGAATTCTCAATGCTAACTGAATTTCTACTCTATTCTCTCACAGATGGCAAGAACACGTGCTTCTTCATCCACTAATGAGCAGCCCGAGCCTCCAGTTGCAGCTCCTACGAGGGGCCGAGGATGAGGCCGAGGTCGTGCTATAGGCCGAGGTAGTGGCAGAGCTTAGCCCAGAGCAGCATCCCTAGTGGCGGAGCCTCAGGTAGAGTTTGTTGATGAGGTTTCTGCCCAGACAGTCCCGATTGGACCTGCTTAGGTTCCCGAAGGGTTCATTGCCACCCCAGTACTTCAGGATGCTCTGGTCCGTCTAGTGGGTTATGGAGGGTGTCGCTCAGGCAGGTTTGCTTCCTGCAACACCAACTGTCTCTCAGGCTGGGGGAGGAGCCCAGACTCCCGTTACTCGCACTCCGGAGCAGTTGGCTCCTCAGTTTCAGACTCCAGTAGCTCAGCCAGCTGGGGTAGTTCTGGCTCAGACCAGTGATGGAGCAGCTATATCTACTTATGCTTTGTGGAGGTTGGACAGGTTCACCAAGTTTTTCACTAATACTTATAGCAGTGCATCTTCAGAGGATCCCCATAACTATTTGGATAGCTGCCATGAGGTTCTACGGAACATGATGATAGTGGAGACCAATGGGGTCGACTTTGCTACCTTTCGTCTGTTGCCAAGACTTGGTGGAGAGATTATTGTTTGGACAAACCAATTGGATCACCGGCCTTGACTTGGGACCAGCTCACCCAGCTATTTCTGCAGAAGTTTGTTCCTATCACTCAGAGAGAGGATCTACGGAGGCAGTTTGAGCGTCTCTAGCAGGGCTCTATGACCGTCACTTAGTACGAGACAAGATTTGTTACCTTGGCCCGACATGCTATTATGATACTTTCCACCGAGCGAGAGAGTGTGAGCAGATTTATTGAGGGACTAGCTCAGCCAATCAGACTGCATATAGCCAAGGAGACATGGAGTGAGATTTCTTTCCAGGATTCAGTCAATGTGGCCAGACGAGTTGAGATGGTTCTGTTGCAGGGGGGTGGTCAGGCGTCTGACAAGAGGCCCCGTCATTTTGGCAGGTTTAGTGGCGCCTCATCTAGAGGCAGAGATCCTTTTGGTAGGGTCCATCCTACTAGGCCGTTCCATTCAGCACTTCAGGTTTCTCGCAGTGCCCCAGGTGGCTGTGGTTCTCATATGTAGTATTCTGATCAGTTTCCCCGCAGTGCACCATCAGCTCCTATCAGTGCACCGCCGATTCAGGGTTTTCAGGGTGGTTACTCAGGTCGTCAGGGTCAGCAGCCTCAGCATCCGAGAGCTTGTTATACTTGTGGTGATCAAAGGCACATTGTTAGGTTTTTCCCTCGAGCCTCAAGCAGTTCTCAGCACTAGGGTTCTCGTGCCATGGTTCCAGTACTAGGTGTTCCACCGCCCGCTCAGCCAGCTAGAGGTGGGGGTCGAGGTGTTAGAGGTGGAGGTCAGGCCATTAGAGGTAGAGGCCAGCCAGTAGGAGGCCGTCCCAGGGATGTAGTTCAGACTGGTGGGGCCTAGCCCCGATGTTATGCTTTTCCAGCCAGACCTGAGGCTGAGGCCTCCAATGCAGTTATCACAGGTATGGTTTCAGTTTGCAGCAGGGACGCTTCAGTTTTATTTGATCCAGGGTCCACATATTCCTATGTGTCATCTTATTTTGCTTCTTATTTGGTTATGCCTCGTGATTCTCTGAGTGCTCTTGTATGTGTGTCTACACTGGTGGGTGATTCTATTGTAGTAGATCGTGTCTACCGTTCGTGTGTTGTGGTTATTTGTGGTCTTGAGACCAGAGTAGATCTTCTGCTCCTGGATATGGTAGATTTTGATGTTATTTTTCAGGATGGATTGGATGTCGCCTTATCATGCCATACTGGACTGTCATGCCAAGACCGTGACATTAGCATTACCGGGGTTGCCTCGACTGGAGTGGGGGGGGGTGGGACTCCTGGTCATTCTTCCAGCAGCGTTATCTCATATATGAATGCTCGGCGCATGATTGAGAAGGGGTGTTTGGCCTATTTGGCCTAGGTTCGTGATTCTAGTACCAAGGTTCCTTCTATGGATTCTGTTCCCGTTGTCCATGAGTTTCCACAAGTGTTTCCTGCAGACCTACCGGGTATGCCACCCGACAGGGATATTGAATTTTGCATTGATTTAGCTCCGGGCACTCAGACCATTTCTATTCCGCCATTTCGTAAGGCCCCGCCAGAGTTGAAGGAATTGAAAGAACAGTTGCAGGACTTGCTTGATAAAGGTTTTATTAGGCCTAGTGTCTCGCCTTGGGGTGCGCCGGTGTTGTTTGTTAAGAAGAAAGATGAGTCGATGAGGATGTGCATAGATTATCGTCAATTGAACAAGGTTACCATCAAGAATAAGTATCCGTTGCCGAGGATTGATGATTTGTTTGATCAGCTTCAGGGTGCCAAGATATTTTCGAAGATTGATTTGAGATCCGGCTACCACCAGTTGAGGATTAGGGCATCTGATGTCCCTAAGACAACTTTCCGCACTCGGTACATGCATTATGAGTTCTTAGTGCTGTCATTCAGGTTGACAAATGCCCCAGCAGCTTTTATGGACTTGATGAATCGAGTGTTTAGGCCTTATTTGGATTCCTTCGTGATTGTCTTCATTGATGATATTCTGATTTATTCCCGCAGCCAGGAGGAGCACGAGCAGCACCTTCGAGTCGTTCTCCAAACTTTGAAGGATAGTCAGTTGTATGCTAAGTTTTCTAAGTGTGAGTTCTGGTTGAGTTCAGTTGCATTCCTGGGCCACGTTGTATCAGCAGAGGGTATCCAAGTGGATCCCAAGAAGATTTCAGCAGTCAAGGATTGGTCTAGACCCACGTCAGCTATAGAGATTCAGAGTTTCTTGGGCTTAGCAGGTTACTATCGTCGGTTTGTGGAAGGCTTTTCATCTATTGCAGCCCCGATGACCAGTTTGACTCAGAAGGGTGCCCAGTTTAGGTGGTCAAATGAGTGTGAGGTGAGCTTTCACAAGCTCAAGGCAGCCTTGACCACGGCACCGGTGTTGGTTTTTCCCATTGGTTCAGGGCCATATACTGTGTATTGTATGCATATCGGGTTGGACTTGGTGCAGTGTTGATGCAGGAAGGCAAGGTTATTGCATATGCTTCGCGTCAGTTGAAGATCCACGAGAAGAATTGTCTAGTTCATGATTTGGAGCTAGCAGCCATTGTTCACGCGCTGAAGATTTGGAGGCACTATCTGTATGGCGTGTCATGTGAGGTGTTCACGGATCACAAGAGTTTGCAATATTTGTTCAAGCAGAAGGAGTTAAATTTGAGTCAGAGGAGATGGTTGGAGCTGTTGAAGGACTATGATATAACTATCTTATATCATCCGGGGAAGGCCAATGTGGTGGCCGATGCTTTGAGTAGGAAGTCAGCCAGCATGGGTAGTCTTGCTTATATTCCGGTCGGAGAGAGGCCGCTTGCTTTGAAAGTACAGGCTTTAGCCAATTGATTCATGAGATTAGATGTTTCTGAGCCCGCCCGTATTCTAGCTTATACAGTTGCTCGTTCTTCATTATTTGATCGTATTCGAGACCGGCAGTATGATAATCCTCATTTGTGTGTCCTCAGGGATACGGTCCGGCACAGGGATTCCAAACATGTTACACTTGGTGATGATGGAGTTTTACGGATGCAGGGTCGTATTTGTGTACCCAATATGGATGGACTTCGTGAGTTGATATTAGAGGAGGCCCATAGTTCCCAGTATTCTATTCATCCGGGCGCCGCAAAGATGTACCAGGATTTGCGGCAGCATTATTGGTGGAGGAGGATGAAAAAGGATATTGTAGCATATGTAGCTCGGTGCTTGAATTGTCAGTAGGTAAAGTATGAGCATCAGAGACCTGGCGGATTGATGCAGCAGATTGAGATTCCTGAGTGGAAGTGCGAGAGTATCACCATGGATTTCATTGTTGGACTCCCAAGGACCCAGAGGAAGTTCGATGGAGTATGGGTAATTGTGGATAGGCTGACCAAGTCAGCGCATTTCATTCCTGTGGCAGTTTCCTATTCTTCGGAGAGATTGGCAGAGATCTACATTAGGGAGATTGTTCGCCTTCATGGTGTGCCCGTGTCTGTTATTTCCGACCGAGGTACTCAGTTTACCTCGCATTTCTGGAGGTCAGTTCAGCGTGAGTTGGGCACGAGAGTTGAGTTGAGCACAACATTTCATCCTCAGATGGACAGACAGTCCGAGCGTACTATTCAGATTTTGGAGGATATGCTACGAGCCTGTGTCATTGACTTTGGAGGCTCTTGGGATAAGTTCTTTCCATTAGCTGAGTTTTCCTACAACAACAACTACCAGTCGAGCATTCAGATGGCTCCTTATGAGGCATTATATGGTAGGCGGTGTCGGTCGCNCATGGTTGGGGAGCGGGTATTGCTTCGGGTATCGCCCATGAAGGGCGCGATGAGATTTGGGAAGAAGGGAAAGCTAAGCCCTAGATTCATTGGTCCATTTGAGATTCTTGATAGAGTGGGAGAGGTGGCTTATAGACTTGCGTTGCCACCGAACTTATAAGTTGTGCATCTAGTGTTTCATATATCTATGCTTAGGAAGTACCACGGAGATCCAGCCCATGTGTTAGATTTCAGCAGTGTCCAATTGGACAAGGATTTGACATATGAGGAGGAGCCGGTAGCCATATTAGACCGGCAGGTTCGTCAATTGAGATCGAAGAGTTATCCTTCGGTTTGTGTCCAATAGAGATCTCAGCATGCCGAGGTGGCTACCTGGGAGTCCGAGTCCGATATGCGGAGCCGATATCCCCATCTTTTCCCGGATTCAGGTACTTTTCTATGTCCGTTCGAGGACGAACGGTTGTTTTAGATGTGGAGAATGTGATGACCCAAAAAGTCATCTCTCATTTTTTAAAAGTCAAAACGGTGTTCCGAGGCCTTGAAAACCTCCTTTTATCTCACCTCGTTTTGTGTGCGCAGCCGGGGAAGCTTTTATATGAAAAACTGAGAAAAATGCTAGTTTTGCCTTTAAAATTGAATTTAAGTTGACTTCGGTCAACATTTTGGGTAAACGGAGCCGGACCCATGATTGGCGGTCCCGGAGGGTCCGTAGGAAAATATTTTACTGAAAATATCATAGTTTTTGGAAATTTGGTTATATTTGAAATTTATGGTATCGGACCCATATTTTGGTTCTGGACCCCGGTACAGGTTCAATATGATAATTATGATACATTTGTAAAATTTGGTAAGGAACGAAGGCGGTTTGACGTGATTCGGACCCGTATTTGTAAAATTTAAAACTTTGAAAGTTTTGAGATGTTTCTTTGATTCTATGCTAAATTCGTTGTTTAAGATGTTATTTTGGCGATTTGATCGCACGAGTAAGTCTGTAGGATGTTTTGAGGTTGTGTACATGTTTGGTTTGGAGCCCCGAGGGCTCGGGTGAGTTTCGGATAGACGTCGGGGTGATTTTTACTTAGAAAATTTGGTGTCTTGTGGCTGTTGCTGGTGTCCGGAAAATTTACCCTATGCGAACGCATGGGTATCCAGGCGAACACAATGCACACGCAGGGAAGGGGGCTAGGTAACACTGTGCGAACGCGGAGCATATGAAAGTTACTCTACGCGAACGCACCCATGTAGTCGCGAACGCATAGAGTATGGGGGGGGGGGGACCTGGGGCTGGGTTGCTTATAACGCTGTACGAACGCGGCCTATGGTCCGCGGACGCGTAGGCCTGGGGGATTAATCCTATGCGAACGCGGCCAAGGCTCGCGAACGCATAAAGTAAGTGTCCAGTCTTCTTAAAACAATAGCAAAAATGGGTTTTCTTCAACATTTCATAACTCTTTCATTAAAACTCGAACTTGGGCGATTTTGAAGAGGGATTTCACCACAAAACCATTGGTATGTGTTCTTAGACTCGTTTTCGTCAATTTCCATTAACGCCCATTATATTCCTAGGCCTAAATCATGTTCTTAAGGGTAGAAAATTGGGGATTTGGATAGAGTTAGGGCTTTTTTGAATAATTGGGATTTAGACCTCGTTTTGGGGTCGGATTCCGGAACTAATTATATATCCGGGCTCGTGGGTGAATGGGTGATTGGGTTTTGGTCCAAACCTCGTGTTTTGACCAAGCAGGCCCGGGGTCGATTTTTAACTTTTTTGAATAATTGGGATATAGACCTCATTTTGGGGTCGGCTTTTGAAACTAATTATATATTCGAGCTCGTGGGTGAATGGGTGATCGGGTTTTGGCCAGAACCTCGTGTTTTGACCAAGTGGGCCTAGGGTCGATTTTTGATTTTTTGGGAAGATTGATGGAAAACCTATAATTAAGCCTTGGGACTGAATTATTTAGCATTTATTGATGTTATTGAGTTGAATATATCTAGATACAAGTGGATTGGAGTTCAAATTCAAAAGGGAAATCGATAATTGAGGCTTGAGTTGGTAGTGGAATTTGAGGTAAGTGTTTGGCTTAACCTTAACTTAAGGGAATAGGTGTTGTGTCCTATTTGGTGTGTGTAAGTATCATGTTCAACGTATAAGTGAGGTGACGCGTACCTATACGTTGGTGTCGAGCATGCCCGTGAGTCGAATATTGTGATCTATGTTCTTTTTTCGTTAAGTAATACTTGAGTTTCACTTTATTGTTATCCATATTGGTGGAATTTCCTTGATAGTGTTGAGTATTAGTTTCAGTCGAAGATTTTTGTGTGAAGTTATGCACTAAGTGAGATTGGATATAGCTATTGACTCCCTTGCCGGGATGGTATTAATTCTACTGTTGACTCCCTTGCCGGGAGGTTATGGTTTATTTCTGTTTACTCCGTTATATTGTTCCTTGTTGGAATGATATCATTTGATGTGTTTGGGCAACGAAGAGTGTAAAAGCACGAAGGGTGATGCCGTGCGTGATATTTTGAGTGAATGTTAATGCACGAAAGGTGATGTCGTGCCAATATTGTGATTTGTAAAAGCACAAAGGGTGATGCCGTGCCATGATATGAGAGATAATGCACGAAGAAAATGTCGTGCCATGATATTGTGAGGTAAAAGCACGAAGGGTAATGCCGTGATGAATATATTGATTCTGATGGTGAGGACGAGAGTAAAAGCACGAAGGGTGATGCCCTGCACTTGTTTTCGTATTACTATTCCGTTGCTTAAATTGATATCTAAATTGTGCCTTACCTTGTTACTTCCATTATTTGATATTTCCTCCCCTAAGCATGTTCCCCTTTTTCCCTTATGCTTACTGTCTATTTCTCGTTGTATTATTTTTCTCTGTATATTGTTAAACTGCACAAGTTGACTTTGGTTGTCGTATCCTAGCCTCGTCACTACTTCGCCGAGGTTATGCTCGGAACTTACTCAGTACATGGTGTCAGTTGTACTAATGCTATACTCTGCACTTTTGTGCAGATCCTAGTGTAGGACCCTACAGATCATAGATCGAGGTTGCTGCCTTCAATCTAGTGGAGACCCCGAGGTAGCCCTGCAGGCGTCCGCAGGCTTTGGCATCCCTTCTACTTCATTTGTATTCTGTTCTAGATATTCCAGAAACAGATGTATTTACTTTTGTTCAAACCCCTTATTTGTAGTATTCGTAGATAGTCCGTAAAATTTGTGACACCAAGTTCAGGGAGTTGTTATTATGGATTTTTTGTTAATATTTAATTAAGTTGTTAGATTATATTTCTTCCGTACTTTTATTTCTGCTGATCTTGTATGTCACCAACTAATTGCTTAAAAAAAAAAGAGATAATATAGAATAACCGGTAACCTTAGCTTGCCTGGCGGGTTCAATGTTAGGCGTCATCACGATCTGGACGGTGAGAAATTCAGGTCGTGACAAATCCATATTGACTCAATAGTTATTCAATTTAACTGGTTTCATAAGCACTGCTAGACAATTAGGTGTTAGTAGAATTACTAGTTTGATTTTTAACTATATCCATTACCCTTACATGTTCATGCAAGAACTAACTAAGAATAATAGTAAATAAAATATATGTAATAAGAAAGCAGTATATAGAAACGGAAGCAAAATAACAGTGATAATTCATCCCCTTTTAGGGAGGCTAAATTAACTTTTTTCTTGTCTCTATCCAACATGAATAATTAGGTCTGCGAAAGAGGAAACATGGCAGTGGGAATGCAGCGGTGGTGACATCATGGCAGCAACGAGTCTCATACTGAGACTCAAAATTGCTCCAAAGTGTACACGCAAATAGAGAAGAAAAGAAATCAGGAAGTTAAAGAGAACGGAAATCTAATTCTTATAGTTTATGAACACAGAAAGTAATCAAAGCAGGAAGTCACATGATTTATGAACATAAGCAGATATATTCAAATGTCCAACCAGAATGTAAGAAGCCCGGCACTTACTGATGTAAATGGATTGTTAAGCAGCAATTCTATACTTGAAGCTAAACATCTACGATTTTCATATATATTTTTTTTATAAAAAGAAACCACAAGGTGTACTTCTACACTTTAAAGAAGCAAATAAGCCACGTGAAGTAAGCAAGGAGAAACTATTGGATAATCATTTAGAGTAACAAAGATGCCATCATCTATTAAGAGATTTTCCAAACAATGGATACACTTTAACATACTGAAGGCTTACAGATTGGCAACAGAATTTCTCATAATGTGGTTGTCTAATTCTTAAGGATCTAACCCATGGTTTCTACTCTTAGATCATTATTCATACTTCTTAACAGGTAATGCAGCTAGGACAAAACATATCCTAAATACATTGAATGAATGGGTTTACAGACTAAGGTAATATTTGTTTGGGCCACGCAGCAGATTATTTAAAGTCAGCATCACATTAAGTACGGTTTCTGGTAAAATATTAACTCTACATCAGTGGATCTGAATGTACCAAATTAACATGGACAACAGTTACGTACTTGACGGAAATTCTTGTTATGCCCTTAACACAATGCGTATTTTCACCAACATAGTAATAATTTAACAAAACAAGATCAGTTATAGGCACGATTTCGGTGAGTTAGACAATGTTATCCTTAAAATTAGTACCATTAGCGAGCACATAAAAACTTCCACCATGCTCCCTTAGAATCAATTTTCAGTTAACAAGAAGAAATCCTATTGAACAAAGTATGTAGTGATAAACTACGTAGTGACACTTTTCTTACTTAAATAAGATTCTGTTAGCTAAAATCCCTTCAATGAGGCCTTTAGATTCTATAGGTGTTATACATAAAGGTATAAAACTAACTGTGACTCTTAACAAACTTTAAAGACATGGAATCATTCATTTATAGCCTATAGTCATGGTTTCTAAGGCAAACGAAACTCAAAGCATACTGATAAACATGAAAGCATGGTCTTTCAGACTGATTTTCACGTTCAGATTTAGTCAAAAGTATAAGAACATGATTTCTTTCCGAAATATCAAACAGTACCTATAGTCAAACGGGAATATGAGGTATACAGGTTTTTAAAATATATATTTACAAGAAGGGAGACAAATATTTAGTATAAGATACAAAACATTCAAACTAATCAAACCAAATTACTTTCTCATGTGACATCAAAAAATGGAAAGAGGAAGTTGAGTCATGGCTTCTAATACAGCTTATTATCATATCCAAAACTGCAAAGGTATTTAAGGGAAAAGTCTTTAAAGGAGCACCAGGATTGATTTCTAGACTATAATAAACCAAAAAAAAAAACATTTTTGGAAACAGATCTCCACATGATTAAGGAAGTGCCAAAATTATGATTTCTGATACAATATTTATATTAGAACTTCAGCCAAGTACAAGTTTGTTATTAAGTCAACACTATAAACTAACAACACGGTTTAATATAATCCAGTTGGGTATTCATTGAAGAGTAAAGACCATGTTGCTCCTTTATAAAGAAATCACCAAATTTGTTATTCTTATCATCTGGTACAAGTCTTTACTGTTTTGATATTTCAATATGATAAAAGGGTGATATATAACTATTAATTCACAATTGAACAACTCAGCCAGGGAATATTATATCGTAAAGACAGATCACATGCAAGTCTTCAACAGAACAAAAACTTTATTTGCCAAGTAAACACAGAGTTTTTAAGCGGAAACTAAGAGAAAGGTCAGAATAAGGTCGGATTTTACCTCTTTTAGGGCAGTGAACTGAGGCGTAGAATCTCGAACCTATTCGACTTGAAGTTCTCACTTGTAGAAAACAGTAGTATTTACAGGGGAAAGGTCTAGGGTTAGAGATTGAGTTTGAAATTCAAAATTATTCTAGGGGTGTCACGGGTAAATCTTCTGAATATATCCATTTGAGAATTAAAAGTATGAAAATGGCCACAAAGGAAAAAGAAATTTTGATAGCCCAAGGTAAATCTTACCCATGGAGCGCAATCTCGCCATTGTTTGGAGGAGAGTTTTGGATTCTTTTGAAGAAAATTTGACCAAATCCTTTGCTTGCTTCAGAGTGCTATTTTACAAAAAAGAGTTAAGACTTAGCTTGACTATTTTCTATTGGCCTGTCCTACTTGCTCGAAAAAAGGAGGTCACGTGTGAGATTCCTTAGCGATTTGATTTAGAGTTTAGCTCGAAATGGCCATGCAGCTTCTGATTGTGAAGGATGAAGGTTAAGGAGTTTTCTAGTAATGAAGATGGGGCCAAAAATGGCTTTGAAATCAAATCGAGAGGCAGAGAGAGGAGCAACGTTTATTTCTGGGGAAAAGAAGACAGAATACCTGGGCTAAAAATAATTGGGCTGTATCTGATGGGCTGATTTGAAATGGCTAAAATGCAAGACTTTTGGGCTGTTACAAAAAAAAAATGGCTACAAGACCGAAATTGTTGGGCTATTTGGACTCCTTTCTTCTTATATTTCTTCTAAACTTTTAAGTTGGTTCAAATATTTACTTTTTAAAAATACATTATACAATAGGGATTGTTACACAAATAGCCAGTCAGATTCAATGTTTACTTTTTTTAGCCAGTATACATAGATTATATATTATTTATACACAGTTATGCATATGTTATACATAAATTACACGTATATTATACATCCATCGGCTATTTTTAGTTTAAGAAATCAGGTGAACGTCTATTTGAGTTACTTCTTCTATACAATAACACAGTAGTAGCAATAATAATATTAAGTGATTAACAATAATAATGATAATACTAATAATTTTATTATTTAGCAACAATAGTAGTGGTGATGGTAGTAATGGTACTAGTAGTAGTAGTAGTAGTAGTAGTAGTAGTAGTAATAATGATAATGATAATAATAATAATATTAATATTATTATTAATAATAATAATAATAATAATAGAATTGATAATAGTAACATTTTCATGATAAAATGATAATAATACTAATAAAAAATGCCAATACAAAATTAATATTAACGTAAATACTAATAATAATAGTAGTAACAAAAAAAAGTTATTTAAATTATTAGTAGCTTAAAAGCTCAAGAAAATCAATTGAAAGAAAGGAGGGACAAAATTGGATGTCAACAAGGTAAATGATATTTATTGCGTTTGTTATCTTGTTCAACTACCTGTAGTCAATGCACATTCTCAGGGATCCGTCTTTCTTCTTTACGAACAGTACTGGTGCACCCCATGGAGATATACTCGATCTGATAAAACCCGTATCTAACAAATCCTGCAGTTTTTGTTTTAGCTCCTTCGACTGTGCTGGTGCCATCCGATATGGCGGTATTGATTTGGGTTGTGTCAGGTGGAAAATCAATACCAAAATATATTTCTTGTACTGGAGGCAATCATCCTCAGGAAATACATTAGAAAATTCTCTCACTACTCGTACATTTCATATACTAACTGTTTCCGTTCTTGTGTCATTTACAATAGCTATGAGACCCAAGTAATCTTTCTTCAGCAGTCGTTGAGCCTTCATAAAAGATAAAACTTTGCAATTCTCTAGAACCTTATCCCCTTTTAAAACAAAATTGTGTTCGTTTGGTATCTCAAGCTTGACTGTCTTTGCATGACAATGAACGATAGCATAGCAAGAAGATAACCAATCCATTCCCATCAGCATGTCAAAGTCAATCATATCAAGTACAATAAGTTCAACTAGAGTATCTCTATCCTCAACCCTGTTTACCTTGAAAATGGTAATTACAATTATATTTGATTATGTGGTTCTAAAAATATGTGATCTATTTTAATACCCGCTGTTTAGACAGTAGATGCTGAGTATGAAGCGAGAAAAATGAAATAAGTGCGAAAAGAACTAGATTGCGCAAACCAGGTATCGAAGAGGCCAGTCTCGAGGGTGGTTGGGCAAGCCTCGAGGTCGAGCTCGAGAAGAATAACTCAAGAACACAATAAATGAGAAACAATAATTTAATTGTCACGACCCAAAATCCATAAAGTCGTGATGGCGTCGGACATCATTGTCAGGCAAGCCAATCTTTAATTAATTGAAATAGATTTTCGGTTTTAGCATTTACGAAAAAATATTTCCTTCCACTTTATTACATATTACTAAATAAAATCTGTTAAGTAAATACAATGGTTTAAATAGTCCTAGTTTAACAAATATATCCCAACACATCCCAAAATCCGATGTCACAAGTACATGAGCAATTTCTAAGAATTTTACAATTTCTACAAAGCTTGTCCGAAATACAAGTGGACAAAGAAATTTAAAATAATGTAATACAGTATGGGGGAGACTCTGTCAGCTGCGGATCGCCTCCGGATGATGCAGCTCGCCTAAGTCTCCAATCCTCCACATCACTATGAAAGTACATGTACAATAAAATGCACAACAAGTGTAGCATGAGTACAAAAATAACGTGTACTCAGTAAGTCGCCCACCTAACCTCAGAGAGGTAGTGATGAGAGGTCAAATTAGACACTTGCTAAAGGTCAATTTAGTATATTCAACTGAGGCACTAAGCATGAATGTCATAGACAGTTTATTAAAATTCAGGAATAAATAATATCAACTCCTTCCACATTTAACACTTTAAGTCTTCGTTATTTCATTTGAAAAACCATAATCCGGGATAAGAAACATCAGACTTATTTCACATTCTACACATAAATTCTCCTTCCTCACAACTGGCCATTAAAACTTCCTTAGGCCGATAAACATGTATAAATCACAGCAAATACGTAGTAAATATCATGCGCAAGCAATGCCGATGGTCGACGACTCAAACCAACATAAACATAAACTGTGCACTGCCGAGGGTCGAATGACCCGAACCATAGATGCATCTATCTGCCCCGCTCGCGAATCGATCATGCGACGCGGTTATAGATAAAATAATAAGGCTAGCCTGCTCGCGAATCATACCTGGGACTCAGGTGCTCATATGAATACACACAAATACAGGGTCATCCTGCTCGCGAATCATACATGCGACTCAGGCACCCGAAATTACACATGTCCACACAATAAGTCCCCATTTTATCAAGAAATCAGTTTTTTTCTCAGGAAAGTGGTAAAATTCTTTTTAAAGGGACATGAAATATAGCTATTAAATCTTTGTTTTGAAACTCATTTGCCAATTTTAATGATATTTCCATAATATAACCCTATTTGGTACATAATTACTCACGAAGGAATCAATCCCCTTTTTAGATGATTAACAAAATGAACTCTAGTATTCCTTTAGATATTCATTTACGATTTCGATTATATTAGCTGTTTAGTATTATAGGCAGGATTACAAGTACAACACGTAAGGCATGCTAGTGGGTCCTAGACTACCCGGACATGGCATAGTAGTAGCTACGCACGGAATCCCATCACCTCGTGCGTACGTAGCCCCCGAAGATAATAGCATATACTTAATTAATTCACCTAGGGGGACAATTCCTCCTCACAAAGTTAGAAAGGAGACTTACCTCGCTCCGAAATTCCATAACCGGCATCCATGCCCTTCCGACGACTCTAACAGAAGCACAACGCCCGAAAACTATCCAAACAACGACAAACCAATGAAAATATACTCTAATATTTGCAACAATTCCAAATTATATAATTTCCCAACCCCGCTTAGTCAAATGACCAAAATGCCCTCGGGCCCACGTGCCCAGAATCCGAAATTTCTCGAAGATAAATTCTACCCATAGCTTTACTAGTTCAATTATATGATTTACTCTAAATTCCATGCTCAAATTCGTGGCTAAAAATCCAAATTATCATTTCTAGATTTCTTTAAGATTTTCCAAATTTCCAATCAATTCTCATGCCTAATCCATGCATATAATCTTGTATTTAACTTAGAAGCATGAATGAGTTACTTTCTTTAACATTGCATGAAGAAATCCTCTCTTTGAAGCCTTCCAAGATCGCCTAAGCCAAAGAAGAAATGAAGAAATGGCTAACAATTCACGGTTTAAAAACATTTTGCCCAGCCTCGATTCCGCACCTCCGGTCCTACCTCTGCATCAGTGCTCCCGCAGGTGTGACCAATCTCCCGCACCTGCGGCTGCCTCAACTCCAGCCCAAAATCACAGTTGCGCCCCACTGTCCGCATCTGCGTCTTCGCAGGTGCGGAAATGCCATCGCACCTGCGCTCCCAACCAGACCATCCATCCTTCGCACCTGCGGTGCCATAGCCGCACATGCGGCTTCGCACCTGTGGCCAAATCCTCGCAGGTGCGGTCACACAAGATGACAGCAACCTCAGCCTTCTTCAAACTCCCAAACTTGATCCTTTAACCACCCGGAATCCACCCGAGGCCCCCCGGGACCCGTCCAATTATACCAACCTGTTCCAAAACATAATGTGGACTTGCTCGAGGCCTCAAATCACATCAAACAACATCGAAACCACGAATCGCACCCAAATCCCAACTTTATGAACTTGAAAATCCATACTTCCACATCTGATGCCGAAACCTATCAAATCATGTCCGATTGACTCCAAACTTTTCACACAAGTCATATTTGACATTACGGACCTGCTCCAACTTCCGGAATCGCATTCCGACCTCGATATCAAAACTTCCACTTCCGGTCGGATTTCTCAAAAACCTTCAAATTTCTATCTTTAGCCAAATGACTTCAAAATGACCTACGGACATCCAAATTCACTTCCGATCGCGCTCCCAACTCCAAAATCACCATACGAAGTTATTCCCAGACTCAGAATCCCAAACGGACATCAACATCACTGAAATGCGCTTCAAGCCAAACTTAGGAATTTTTTTTCAAAATACTAACTTCCACAATATACGCCGAAACGCTCACGGGTTATCCAAAACCCGATCCGGACATACAGCCAAGTCCGAAATCATCATACGAACATGCAGGAACCTTCAAATTCTGATTCGGAGGTCGTTTACTCAAAATTCTAATCTTAGTTGATTCTTCCAACTTAAGGCTTCTAAAATGAGAATTTTCTTTCCATATCAACTCTAAACTTTCCGAAATTCAATTCCGACCACACCTACAAGTCATAATACCTGAAATGGAGCTGCTCACGACTTCAAACCGCTGAACGACGCACTAGAGCTCAAAACGACCGGTCAGGTCGTTACATTCTCCCCCACTTAAACAGACGTTCGTACTCGAACGTGCTAAGAACAACTCTGGAGTTATCTGAAATCACTTTTTAACACCTTGAGCATCTACCCGTGCTACCACAACCCACTTGAGTATATTAGCTTGATCAAATATGAAGATTTCTCCTTTTATCTATATAATAAGCTCGGAACCTAGTTCCAACACTTGAAATTCTCTACCAGGCCTAGTTCAAATACATAAACACCGTATCAACTATCACACGATATACCAGAACATGACTGCACACCTTTGCTGAATTAGCACCATGCACCGCAAAATTCATCATCTAACCACAATGACGTCCCCTGAACCTTAATAGCCAAAAATTCCATGAATCCGATGCTCCCAAGACACCTCATGACATATATATACATCCCGCTATAATGCTGGTGATACCACCACAACGGAGGAGACGAGTAGAAACTCATAACCAACTACAGAGTTAACAAATCATTGAATACCTCATCTTGACTAAAATCATTNTAAGAAACGACTCAGGAAGGGACTATTCAACTCACGCAACTAATATGAACTTTTCTCAGAAAATAGGAAGTAAAACATAAGAAAATAAATATAGGAACCTGACTCATCATCACACTGTTGCGGTGTGCAACCCGATCCAAATAACATACCCGTGGCGACGTGCCACCCGATCCCAATAACATACCTGTGGCGGTGTGCCACCCGATCCAAATAACATAACCGTAGCGGCGTGCCACCCGATCCAAATAACATAAAATTCACGTAAGAAGACACACACCGAGCTAAAT
>MDKI01253828.1:0-23098 GCA_005239505.1 Nicotiana paniculata | reverse complement strand
AAAGTACATAAAATGCGAGGTAAATAATGCTTAAAATCACGAATTCTAGCCACACATCAGAATCCCCTCTCCTCTATTTATAGGTTTGGATGGCACCTGAATTGAGTCAAAGAGCCGTCAATGGCACCAAAATCGAAGCAAAAGAAGCACAGAAAATGACACATTGCATTGGGAAGACGCGTAATGATGACGCGATTGGCCATGATGTCATCCTACGTCAGCCACGCCAACCACGGCCCTGCTGACAACCACCGCCATCTCGACCTCGGAAGATTCGATTCAATCATCACGACCAAATTTCCTCTGAACGGTTGCAGACATAATCCGCCCATCGAGGACGTCCAAGATCACGACCTCAACAAGTGGAGGGACTAACTGTATTGGTCAAAATTTGGACTGGATTTAATGAAAGCAAAACGAACGCGGTCGATGTCAAAACTGATCATGGCTCAATGGCGAGGAGTCTCCTAAAGAAGGATAAGCGCCGAGGTCGAGTAGAGAACGTATGAAAGCAACGGTTAGAATAATCTTTAGAATAGAGAAAAGGAATATTCTGTTGGATATTTCTTCAGTTGCACTCTTTAGGGTTTCTTAGGAATATCCCCTATAAATAGGAAGAGATAAAGAACAAAAAGGGATCTTCACTTTTCTGATAAGAACACATTGTAAAGAGTTGACTACAAAGAATATACAAAGCTTGTCTTGTCCACTGATTACATTATTCGATATACACTTTTTATTCACAAGATCCAAAAATTTCTTGTCCGTCTTCATTTTCTATTATTCCACGTTGTTGTCAGGAAGGAGAATCATCCAAGTCATCTAACATTTTGGGTGATAAATTCCTCCTTATTACATTTATTGTCATTATCTACATTATTGCATGTTTTCATCACCATATTCATTGACAATCATTGAGCATTTATAGTTGGTATACAACATAATCGGATTCCGCCCTACATTATTAATACATCTAATTGTTAGATCTAGTGGTTATTATATTTAATTAGGATTTACCCTCTATTTTCTCATTAGTTCGTTTTAAAAAAGGTTTAACACTTTTTTGGTAAAACATCTTCGAGGCTGATCTGATTGGTTAAACCAAAAAACAACAGTTTCCATTATACATTGCATGCTTTTATTTCTTACAATACATTCCTTAATTTGGTCTTTTGCAGGCATCATCCAGCCTGTGTTAGCATGACTATTGAACAAGCTAAACAATTAGATCACTATGTTTGTTCCGATTGCTCGCAAGAAGGTACATGTCGTAGGAGGATTGAGGGATTAAAGCACAACCTAGCTCAGAAATATCACTAGCCACCCATGAAAAATTTGATGTCTAAGTCGTTTAGGTTCAAATTAAACTCCGAAATTATAGTATTGAAACTTTTTACTCCCGGTTCTTGAGTTTAAAGCTTTACTATGAGTGATTGAAGCACCTTCAGCATACTTAAAGGCTAGCACAGTCAGTGGTGGAGCCAGAATTTTTGTTAAAGAATGTCAAAATATATGAAAGTAAACATACCAGTAAATTAAGGGGAGTCAACACATAATATATATACATATAATTTATCTTTTTACCTAGCTACACAGTATATTTTTCCCGAGAAGGAGTAAGATGACCCCCACAAACTTTGAATAATATTCAGTTTCTTTTTTCACAAAGAAATCATATCAAAATCAAATAAAGCTTCCTAATTTTTTAAACATTCTAGAATATACATATTAATACAACTTTCTCATTGTTTTGTTCTTCAGAAAAAATTGTAAGTCTGAAATCGTAGTATTTGCCTTCACTTTAGAGTTGCTTTTCGGGAAATCAAATTAAAACAATTTTTAGAAGCAAAAGCTTTTCCTAACCCAAGTTTCTATTAACCAACGGAACATTTCATTCAGCTTGACCGTTCAACCTTTAGTTCTTCAAAGTTTCAAAATATATAACTTGGAAACCAAAGTTATTTAATTTATTATTATACGATCGCCGTTCAGAAAATAGTGGTATTTTGTTAATCTATTTTCATTTTTTACTGGTAGATTTGACTTACGAATATGATAGAATTCAGTTATTTTATTTTAATAAAGCATCTAATCTAAAAATTCTAAAACATATATCTCAAGAAACGAATCCAAACACATCAAAATTTGTTTTTCCAAAATTATTTATCCAAATACCACCTGAATTTCATAAGAGAATGTATTTTTAATGGTCTAAGATTTTATTGCTATCACAAAATAAAAAAGATATACTACTTGTTATATTTCATTTTGTCTGAAACACATTTCTTTTTTTAAAAAAGTGATATTTTTCTCTTCTTGGAAAATAGTTAATCTCATTATTTTCATTTGTCTTTAATGACATGGCTTATTGTCGTCCTCACCATCAATCATTTAAAATAAAATAAAAACATATGAAACTTTTACCGCCACTCATTTAAAAAAAGATACTTTTGACACTTTGGATATATTTGGCTTTAATATCAAAAAGTTTTCTTTAGTTTCTTAGATCCATTCAAACACTTCTACATAAAATGAGACTAATGAATTATTGGATAATTCCACTTCAATTAATAGGAACTTAGAACTTTCATCATAATTTTCAGTCAAAAGACGGAGCATAAAGTGTATGGACCAAGGGAGTAGGGCTATTTCAAATCTGTCACTCAGCACGGCTCTACGTTAAGTCCGCTGTTCTTTATTATTAGCCCGTTTGAGTTGGCTTAAGAAAAGTATTAGTTTTATTAATATAAATAACTTTTAAATTAAAAAATAATAAGTTGAGGTTGCCCGACTTATTTTCTTTTGACTTGTTTTGAATAATTTTGTAATTTATTTGAAATACTTTTTAACTTTGTCAATCACTGGAAAAAACTAAAAATAGTTTAAAAGCTTGTTTAACAAACTTAAAAGCCAATAGAAACACCCTCAATATCCTGTCTGGCCAAGATGGAAAAATTAATTTATTTTGCGAAATATATATTTTTTTTAAATACTTTTCGAAAAAGTACTTTTGGAAAAAAATAATTTGCGTTTGGCTAATCAATTAAAAAAATACTTTTGAGCAACAATTTGTATTGACCTACTTTTTCAAAAACTGCTTTTAAGTGTCAATTTATGAATATGGACATTAATAAATTTACGTAATAGTTAATATTATATAAGTAGATAAATAATCAATAGTTTATATTTATTATTAAAGGTAATAATTAAGTTTTTTGTTAATTTAAGTAAAATATAAAAAAAAATTGAAAAGTAGTTTATTCTTTTAAAATAATTTAAATATACCAAATGATTATTCAACAAATATGCAAGTTTGCCCCAAAAATTATTATATATTACTTAATAAGTTAAACTAAGTCACGTGTATATACAATATTTTATTATGGATACTTTTGGTTGGAAGAAAATTCAAATTGCTTTTGCTTCCGTAGAAAAGTTACTTTTTTCTGCTTCTCATTGTTTCTATCCAAAAATACTTTTTCTACCCCAAAAAGCTTAGTCAAACACCTAAAGTTAAGAAGAAGAAAAAAAATGTTTTATCTTTTAGAAACAACACTTATCTGGCCCTAGAGAAGTTTGGCAAAACAAGCTATATGTCTTTTTAATAGCCTGTTTGGCCAAGCTTATCCAAGGCCTAAAGTACCTTTTTTTTCTTCAAAAAACGTATTTAATTTTTTAAAGTTGAAGTATTTGCCCAAACTTTTAGAAGAAAAAAAACACTTATGTTTTTTAGTAGACGCATAAGCAGTTTTGGAGAGTATAAAAAATAGTTTCTCCCCAAAAATACTTTTGATAAAAATACATTTAGAAGCACTTTTTAAAAATTTTGCAAAACATTAATTCATGCTCATAAGTGTTTCTTAAATTAATTAGTCAAACACAAACTTCTCCTTACCAAAAGTATTTTTGAGAAAGCACTTTTGGAAAAAAAAATTGAAAAATTACCAGTTATGGTCGCTCATAAGCAAATTAGTACAAAAATTAGCAAATTCATAAAATATTACTAATATTGGTCAAATGCTACCAATAATGGGAAATTAGCTATTTATAGTAAAAATCAATTTTTTGCTTTTTTTAGTAGATGTTGTTGGAATAGATTGAGTACATTGTCACGGCCCAAAAATCACTAGTCATGATGGCACCTAACTCGACCCGCTAGGTAAGTCAATTGACAAACAAAATAAGCCAAATGAAATTGTAGGAAAATAATGAAGAACTATCTGAACTTTTACAAATTTCACATGAACCAGTAGTCCAAATCATGAGCTTCTAAGATTTCAATTTACTAGCAGATACAATTAATTATACGATCTATTGAAAACTACATAAAAAGACAAATAAAATCTAAAGCCACCAAGGACAAGTAGCGGCTATATCCGAAATGCACGAACATCTTCAGGGTCAACTTCCGACATCACCAGTAGCTCCACTCCAAAAGTCTGCACACAATGTGCAGAAGTGCAGTATGAGTACAAACGACCACATGTACTCAGTAAGTATTTTATCTAACCTCGTCAAAGTAGTGACGAAGATTTTTATTAAAAAGATGCTCACTAATAAAGATCTGTACCGAAATCTAGCAATAGAACTATACTTCAGTATAAAAGAATACAATACACAAAATGAATGTAGAAAACAATAATAGAGTACTAAAAGAAACCACAATTCAATAGATTCCAACATCTCACCCCAATCATTTCCTTAGAGCGAAAATCAATAAATCACAATAATCACCGCAAAACCTTCATAGTGTGAAAAATATATTCAAGACATCAAATCCAACGGCATGGCACCTTTCGTGCATTTATCTCATCCTCACCAACTATGTGTAAAACAGTACCAACCGAATAGTAGAAATGCCGATACCAGAAATGACAAAGTAGGAAATACACAAGTAGCAATGAAGAACGAGAATTTACATAAGAATATCAGTAACAGACTAGGCAAAAAACATAGAGGTAATGACAACGATTAGGAGAAAGAAATGTAACTTCAACTAACTAGTATGGTGAAGGCATGAAGATAGATATGACAAATAAGGAAGCGAACACATGATCTTTGTAAATTAACGAGTAGAGACATGAACGACTAACATGAAAGAATACCTATACTTAAGTGCAACAAAACAGATGATATGGATGCTATCGTAACAACAAGATATTGGCAAGTTAAGCAAATAGAAGGCATAGGTAACACGACAACAATTGTGACAGAGGATAAGACAGAACAATAAAGAAAAATCACAAAAGAACCATGACTACGACAATAACAGCTCAAGGTAGAGACATAAAGATATCTGCAACAAAAGAGTATCACAACATAATGCATGTCTCTCGTCCTCACTTGCACGAAAACATCATTCGTGCCATGAACTCGCAATAACATGAAAGCATAATAATATGAGTACAATGGCACGGTATCACCCTTCGTGTTTTTACTCACAAATGATATGGCACGGCATCACCTTCATGGTTTTACTCTCAAAAATATGGCACGGCATCACCCTTTGTGCTTTAACTCTCAATGATATGGCACGGCATCACCCTTCTTTCTTTTACTCTCAATGATATGGCACGGCATCACACTTCGTGCTTTACACTCTTCCTTATCAAACATGTGTATAACAATGATAACAAGTCAAGGAACATAAATAACATCAAGGAGAGTGTTTAAACGAATAATCCAAATGAATCTCAATCACAACTTTCCAAGCCAACAACGGTTCAATAAACCCGTAAGAACCTTATTTTTCAGGTATTTTCACAAATCTCACGAATGATCTACAACCCAAGTATAGAATCTAGTATCTCAAAAATATCGATCGTAGCAATGTAATAATGATTACGCATAGTGATAACCGAGTTAAACACATCAATGTAATCTCAGAATTCCATCAAATTTGATCAAGTCATAATGAACTAAGTCTTAGTTTCCAACATTTAATACTATATTCTTAGTATATAGGAATCAAGTAAGGCATGAAATAAGAAGATCACGTGAATGTACAAGACACAATTTATAACATCATTTACCCTCGAGCATGGTTAACCCTGGCACATGCATATATGTTCGTCACCTCATATATGTATCACCCTCGCATGTAGTAAATAATGTCAAATAGCAGGGAAAATCCCTGAATAAAGTTAGGCAAGACACTTACCTCAATTCGGCTAACTTAATACTCAATTCGCTTTTCCTTTATAAGATCCACCTCCGCTCGGCTCAATCTAGCCAAAGACGACTTAAGTACATCACACAATGCAATGGAAAATAATTTTAATTAATAAAGTTGTTATTTTTATTTAATTTCTAAAGAGTCAACTCCCGAGACCGCCCGGTCAAAACCCGGATCCAAGGGTTATTTGACTCTCAAATCCGAAATTTCCATTTTTCAAAGTTTTGACAAAATTCCTAAATTTTCCCCTAGATTTCTCATGAATTTGATTTTAAATCTTGTGTACAATCATGAAATGTAATTGAGAATTGATTAGAGGCACTTACCCCAATGATTTGGTATGAAAATCCCTTTATAAAATCGCCTCCCATCGAAGCTAGAGATCAAAATATATCAAAATGAAGCTAAGTCTCGGAATTCTCAGCATTTAGCAGGTTGCAGATATCGCATTTGCTATAGGGGGTTCGCAAATGCGACCCCCGCAAATGCGAACTAAATACCACAAATGCGAATTGGAGACTTTCCTTCTAAGGTCGCATTTGTGACCAAAAGCTTCGCAACTGCGAAAAAGAGGGCCATCGCAAATGTGAGATATTCTTCGCAAAAGCGAACTCCAGTCTAGCAGCTCAGGTTCACAAATGCGAGGCTGCTTCGCAAATGCGATAGCCACATTTGCGACCAAAACATCGCAAATGCGATTAAACCAGAACCAGCACTCAAAATTTTAACAAAAACAATCTGAAACCAATCCAAAACTCGCCCGAGATCCTAAGGCTCCAAACAAAACACCCACACAAGTCTAAAAACATAACACGAACTTGTTCGAGCGACCAAAACATCAAAATAACCTCTAGATTCACGAATCGTACGCCAAAATGCATGAAGATCAAAGAAAACTTCAAGAACTTCTAGAATCGCAACCAAACGTCTGAACCATATCAAATCAACTCCAAATGCCGCCAAATATTGCAGACAAGTTCTACTTGAAGAAATTAACCTATTCGGAGCTTCAATTCATGCATAACAACTTCGAAATGACGAATGGCACCTCAAGTCAAAATCAATGAACTTTGGAACTTCGACTTCTACAACTGATGCCAAAACCTATAGAAACACATCCAATTGACCTCAAATTTTGCACACACGTCACATTCAACATTACGGACCCACTCCAACTTCCGGAATCGAAATTTGACTCGATATCAAAAGGTCCATTCCTGGTCAAATTTCCCAAATATCCAACTTCCGTCATTTCAAGACAAATTCGACTACGGACATCCAAACTACAATCCGGACGCGCACCTAAGTCCAAAATCACCCAACGGAGCTAACGGAACCCACGAATCTCCATTCCGATATCCAATGCTAAAAGGTCAAACTTGGTCAACTCTTCCAATTCAAAGTTTAAATCTTGAAGTTCATTCTTCCAAATCAATTCCGGATAACTTGAAAACCAACACCGACAACTTACGCAAATCAAAATACGTCATGCGGAGATACTTGAGCCCTCAAACTACCGAGAAAAGTGCAAATGCTCAAAACAACCAGTCGGGTCGTTACATCCTCCACCACTTAAAAACACGTTCATCCTCGAACATGCCAAGAGTCATTACAAAGCTATCAAAGCATGGAGTAACCTTACTATGCATATACCCGGGGATGATCCCCATGTCACCCTGCTCCATATAATACTGCCAACGCAACATAACTAGAGATCCTTACTTTAATTTTGGTCCTTAACCTTAGCACCCAAATCCCCAACATCGAGAATTCATTACAAGACCCAAATCTCACATCTACACACTGTATAAACCTGAACAGCTGTATCCGGTCATAACCATAACACAAAGATGAAATCGCATAATACGCCCCATTACTCAGGCACTCACAACAGGAATTGTTGACCACCATTACTCCCCAAAACAAACTCGGTGCCGGTAGCAAACCTCATATCGATTAGAGCCTCATTCAAAACCTTCATACGCTGTCAATGATGAAAGAAACACGCAAAACCTCTTAACCACTCATCTGATCAATAAGCCAAGAAACTCACTCGTCCGACTAGGTCCATTTCCCAAATCTTCAGCAAAATATGGTATTATTCTTCCAAACCTCCCTCATCCCAATACGATAGTGAAAATATCAAGTCTAGAAACCTCATCTCAGTCAATGTAAACAGCCCCATGGACAGACATCAACAATAATCATATGGAGCCCCCACACAATACGATCTCGAACATCAACAAGTAGTAATTCATACATGACAGGTAACAGGAGATCCGAATAAGAAGACTACTAAACAAGTTAAGCAGACATGGAAATTTTATCATTTTACTATGAACTATTTTCAACAATGTGAAAGAAAAACTACACGAAGTAAGCCTCAGGAGTTACATTTCATCACAGTACCGTTGCAGCGTGCAACCCGATCCCATCATATCAATCCACATAGGGTACCCATCGAGCCACAATACGCGGGCTCACTGATCAAATGTGCGTCAATATCAAGCACATCAGAGTGCACAAAATATAACTGTGGAAAAATTATTAGGAAGAAACAATACCGAGAAAGGCAAGCACAACTATCGTGCAATAAGCAAATCAACATCACAAAGGCCATCTCGCCCATAATGCCATGAGGCCTAAACTGAATCGCAATATGCGTGCGAAGAATCATGTAACCCTCACAACCCGTCATAGCATAAGAGAGAAACACATAACCTAAACCAGGACGTGAATAGAATCTATTCCGCCCGATGATATACTAGTAGTAACAACTGCATAGGAGTAAGAAAATCCGATCTGATACAGAATACACATCCTCATTGGGCCTACTAATGGGCCCCAAATCAACTTCGGTCATCCCCGAACTGAGAAATAGCCCTCCAAAAGTCCATAACGACAGGACCATGACACACACTATCATATGGCTAGCTTTGGCCATATTTCACAGTCCACAACCAAGAAACAATCTGCTTCTGAGAACTCCCAGTATCCAATTCCATAGAACACATGAATCACCCTTCCTGATCCCAACTCCACCGCCCAAATTCCTAACACATCTCTCGAATACGATCATCCCACGAGGAATACTTCTATAATTCTTTCGTGCCACATAACAAAATCTAAATCTCAGCAGTTGACTAACCAGGTGAGCACCGCAATATCAATGAAGCATCCGTAAGTCAAAACACAACGCGCCTTCTAAAATGCACACCCTTCTTAGGGAACACCAGGTAGCAATAACATCCATCTAAACATTTGAAACTGCCCGTGCTATCGAAGAATCCATAACCTTCCCTTCAAAATTGAACTATGACCTTGCGCATGCAAAACTTAATCCCGATCAGCCAGAAACCTTTTATTTCATCTCATTCGGAAGGAAATACCAATACGCAACATGTTCCTCACACCAGTAGGAAATATTCACCTCGAACCATGATTGAAATCATCGAGAAGCCCTTGGAATCTGTTTGCACATACCCAATCTATCAGAATTGTATCCCTATAACTCAACCAAGCCGCGCAGTTGCCCAAAACCTATGAGCATTGCCACAAAACACATGTGGATACCCACCATATCATAAGTACTCAAAGAACCGAGCATATCATTACCGTGTTAATCCAATTTACAATCAAACTGCCTTGTTTCCTCAGAGTTCCTTCCAAATTACCCTCAAGTTGATACCCCTCCTTGCGAGAACACCATGATCCTTACCCCAAAGCTCTCCATAAGAGATCCTAGCATTAAAACCACACTGCCTCAAGGCCCATAAGCCGTTGCATTCCCTCTTCGCACCCCAAAGCACCACAATCGAGGCACTTACTCTGAAGAGACCTTCTATTAATCTAAAGTCGTTTTATCCACCACTTAGTCTTCCTGTTTAATGAAATGCATAATCCGCAATGATATAGAAATACTGCAAGTCCGACACCTTCCAATGTAGATATCAGATTCTAGCCCCAACTACTAAGCCATTACTTAATCTTCTTGAGTCTAAACTCCTCAATAAGGCATGAGAATCAAATTCGTCCAACAACCAAACAACATGAAAAACCTTCCAACACACTCATAACTCGGAACTACACGTCACATGAAGACAGAAACCAAGCACCCACCAGCCCTTTTTACACCTCAAGAAAACTCCTCTCTTCCCATTCCATTCATCTGAACATAACCCTCGGTCACATCCTACTCATCATTTAGTCATCTAACTACTTGCCGACCACAAATTCCACTCATAGGGACTTTACCTAATGTTTAAGTCCAAAAGCGCATGTTCACGCAACCGAAATCCTCGTGCTCAAGACACTGTCCAAACTCGGCCTCAAATCCTCCAGACTGACCCGTCACTAGAACACAGAAATCAGATCTCGCACCTCATCAATGGGATCACAAGCCATCGATGCACAATCGATATCGAGCGCTCGCAAGCCATACGAATACGTGAAAGGAATTCAAAGAGTTACGCTTCAAGATGAATCAATGTCGCATGATAAGGAAAGAAAGATGGGAAGTTTATCCTAAATGCCCTATAACCTCTCGAAGATAGGTATGGACATCATCATACCGATCTGCAAGACTCTACTAGACACTCGCTCATGACTCGTAGAACCTATGAACCTAGAGCTCTGATACCAACTTGTAACGATACAAAAACCACTAGTCGTGATGGCACCTAACTCGACCCTCTAGGTAAGCCAATTGACAAAAGAACAAGCCAAATGAAATTGTAGGAAAATAATGAAGAAATATTTGAACTATTACAAATTTTCCAAGAACCGGTAGTACAAATCATGAGCTTCTAAGATTTGAATTTACAAGATGATACAATTAATTACATGATTTGTTGAAAACTACATAAACAGACAAATAAAATCTAAAGCCACCAAGGACAAGTAGCGGCTATTCTGGAATGCACGAACGTTTTCAAGTTCAACTCCCGACATCGCCAGCAGCTCCACTCCAATAGTCTGCACACAAGGTGCAGAAGTGCAGTATAAGTACAATCGACCCCATGTACTCAGTAAGTATTTTATCTAACCTCGTCGAAGTAGTGACGAGGCTTTTTAGTACAAATATGCTTACTAATAAAGATATGTACCGAAATCTAGCAATAGAAATATACTACAGTATAACAGAATAGAATACACAAAATTAATGTAGAAAACAATAATAGACTACTAGAAGAAAACACAATTCAACAGGTTCCAACATCTGACCTTAATCCTTCCCTTAGATCAAAAACCAATAAATCACAATAATCACCTCAAAACCTTCATAGTGTGAGAAATATACTCAAGACATCAAATCCAGTGGCACGGCACCCTTCGTGCATTTATCTCATCCTCACCAACTATGCGTAAAATAGTACCAACCGAATAGCAGAAATGCCGATAACAAAAAGGGCAAAGTAGGAAATACACAAGTAGCAATGAAGAATGAGAATGTACATAAGAACATTACTAACAGACTAGGCAGAAAGCATAGAGGTAATGACAACGATTAGAAGAAAGGAATGTACTTCAACTAACTAGCATGGTGAAGGCATGAAAATAGATATGAAAAATAAGGAAGCGAACACATGATCTTGTAAGTTAAAAAGTGGAGACATGAATGACGAATATGGAAGAAGACCTATACTTAAGTGCAACAAAACAGATGGCATGGATGTTATCGTAATAGGAGGAAGTAGGCATGATATTGGCAAGTTAAGCAAATAGAAGGCATGGGTAACACGACAACAATTGTGACAGAGGATAAGACAGAACAATGATGACAAATCACATAAGAACCATGAATACGACAATAACAACTCAAGGTAGAGACATAAAGATATCTGCAAGAAAAGGGTATCACAACATAATGCATGTTTCTTGTCCTCACTTGCACGGAAACACCCTTCGTGCCATGAACTTGCAATTACACGAAAGCATAATAATAATAATAATGCAATGGCATGGCATCACCCTTCGTATTTTTACTCACAAATGATATGGAACAACATCACCCTTCGTGCTTTTACTCTAAAAAATATGGCACGGCATCACCCTTCGTGCTTTTACTCTCAATGATATGGACACCATCCTTCGTACTTACTCTATGATATGGCATGACATCACCCTTCGTCCTTTACACTCTTCCTTACCAAACATGTGTATAACAATGACAACAAGGCAAGGAACATAAATAACATCAACGAGAGTTTTTAAATAAATAATCCAAATGAATCTCAATCACAACTTTCCAAGCCAACAACAGTTCAATAAACCCCGCAAGAACCTTATTTTTTAGGTATTTTCACGAATCCCACGAATGATCTACAACCCAAGTATAGAATCTAGTATCTCAAAAATATCGGATGTAGCAATGTAGTAATGATTACGCATAGTGATAATCTAGTTAAACACATCAATGTAATCTCAGAATTCCATCAAAATTTGATCAAGACATAATGAACTAAGTCTTAGTTTCCCACATTTAATATTCTTTTCTTAGTATCTAGGAATCAAGTAAGGCATGAAACAAGAAGAACACGTGAATGTACAAGACACAATTTATAACAAAATTTACCCCCGAGCACAGTTAACCCTGGCACATGCATATATGCTCGTCATCTCATATATGTATCACCCCCGCTTGTAGCAAACAATGTCAAATAGTAGGGAAAATTTTCTCAACAAAGTTAGGCAAGACACTTACATCAATTCGGCTAATTCAATACTCAATTTAGCTTTTCCTTTACAAGATCCACCTCCGCTCGACTCAATCTAGCCAAAGACGACTTAAATACATCACACAATGTAAGGGAAAACACTTTTAATTAATAAAGCTGTTAGTTTTATTCAATTTCTTAAAAGTCAACTTCCGTGCCTGCCCGGTCAAAACCTGGGTCCAAGGGTAGGTCTTGACTACCCATAGCCTCACGAGTCCAAATATTTATTTAATTTCCAAATCGGAGTCCTACTTGACTCTCAAATCCCAAATTTTCATTTTTCAAAGTTTTGACAAAATTCCCAAATTTTTTCCTAGATTTCTCATGAATTTGATGTTAAATCTTGTGTAAAATCATGAAATATAATTGAGAATTGATTAGTGGAACTTACCCAATGATTTGGTATGAAAATCCCTTCAAAAAATTGCCTCCCATAAGATCTAGGGTTCAAAGTATATAAAAATGAAGCTAAGTCTCGAAATTCCCAGCATTTAGCAGGTTGCAGATGTCGCATTTGCGACAGGGGGTTCGCAAATGCGAGCCCCGCAAATGTGAACTGGATATTTTCCTGCTAAGGTCGCATTTGCGACCAAAAGCTTCGCAAATACGAAAAAGGGGGTCCTCGAAAATGCGAGATATTCTTCGCAAAAGCGAACTCCAGCCCAACAGCCCAGGTTCGCAAATACGAGGCTGCTTCGCAAATGCGATAGCCGCATTTGCGACCAAAACATCAAAAATGCGATTAACCAGAATCAGCACTCAAAAATTAACAAAAACAATCCAAAACCAATCTGAAACCCCCCCCCCCCCCCCGAGCCCCCGAGGTTCCAAATCAAACACCCACACAAGTCTAGTATCAAAAATCGGATGCCAAAACGCATGAAGATCAAAGGAAACTTCAAGAACTTTTAGAATCGCAACCAAACGTCTGAACCATATAAAATCAACTCCAAATGGCACCAAATGTTGCAGAAAAGTTCTACATGATGAAACGAACCTACTCGGAGCTTCAACTCATGCATAACAACCTCGAAATGACGAATCGCACCTCAAGTCAAAATCAATGAACTTTGGAAGACTTCTACAACCGATGTCGTAACCTATCGAAACACATCCAATTGACCTCAAATTTTGCACACACGTCACATTCGATATTATGGACCTACCCCACCTTCTGGAATCGAAATACGACCCGGATATCAAAAGGTCCATTCCTGGTCAAACTTCCCAAAAATCCAACTTCCGCTATTTCAAGAAAAATTCGACTATGGACCTCCAAATTATAATCCAGACGCGCTCCTAAGTCCAAAATCATCCAACGGAGCTAACAGAACCCACGAAACTCCATTACGATATCCAATGCTAAAAGGTCAAACATTGTCAACTCTCACAACTCAAAGCTTAAATCTTTATGTTCATTCTTCCAAATCAATTCCGAATAACTTGAAAACCAACACCAATGACTTACGCAAATCATAATACATCATGTGGAGATACTCGAGCCCTAAAACTACCGAGAAAAGTGTAAATACACAAAACGCCCAGTCGGGTCATTACATACATCTTCAGGAGTTTTAATTTTGGGATGACTTGGTGGAGTTCTTAGGTGGTTTGAAGTTAAAATTCGAAGTGCAAGATGAACATGAAAAAATAGGAGATGTATATTACATTGTTGTATTATTTGTGTATCGCATATGTACCAAATGTGTATCATATGTATATCCACTTATACTTGTGTGTGAAATACATGTGTGACATGTTTAATACATGTGTCACATGTGAATTTTAAAACTCGATTTTAACTACTTAATACCAAACCAGTCCCAATCACCTCAAATCTTGCTCAAAAATTGTATATTGCCTCGTCTATATGTTCTCAATGAATTCCAAGCATACCCATTGAAAACAAAAATTCCTTTTTTTGCTTAATTTGTTAATATCTTATATTATTGGTAATGAATTTTGACTCTAAACTAGTCTAACCCGCCTTCAAACTTCGTTTAGTTTTGTATATTGCCTCATTTATGGGTCTTCAACGAATCGCAATAATTTTATATTTTCCCTATAGGCAGTGATGGCGCCCGATGCTACCGCTAGGCAAGCCAACAGTGAACTAACTCTGTGATCTTTTCTTTTAGAAATTTGGAATAGCTGATTATTAATTATTCTGAAATCGAGAAGTGAACAAGTTGGTAAAATGAGGAAGTAAAAAAATTTAAAAACAATGGGATGAAGTAATTACTCAAAAACCAACAAGTATCTACTAGCATAAATTTTCAAGACCTGGTGTCGCAAGTGTATGAACTACTAGTAGAATCAAGAGAATACTACACTACTGTCTGGAATGAAATAGACAGAAAATAAAGCAAGAGAAAAACTTCGGCTACTGCAGAACGGGCTCAGAAGGCAGCTCACTGCTAAGTCTCGTAGTAATCAAGGATGCACATTGGACTGATATTTAGATGCACATGCCTCAGATCCTGCACGATTAGTGCAGAAGTGTAACGTGAGTACATAAACAACATGTACCTAGTAAGTATCTAGTCTAACCTCGAAGAAGTAGTGATGAGGGGTCGACTTCGACACTTACTATGAGCTAACAATAAAATACTGAAATTTATAACTAAGCATGGACTATATAAATACAGCTGAAAACTAAATAACAAGAAATAAATGTAAAATTCTTTTACTAATAGTAAATCCCAAATTAATTTCCATCATTTAAAAAATTAATCTCTCAAGCTAATGAAATAATATCGATTATAATTGGGCTCCAAGGATTATCGCGCACGCATTATGCTGAGGTAGTACGACCCGATCCAACATACAAATATATAAATTGTGTATTGCCGAGGGTCGAACAGCATGAACCATAGATGCATATTTAACTCGCCGAGGCGAACGACCCGCTCCCATGAGAGTAGTGAAAATTTTACATCGCTTGTGCAATTTACTTGCGACGCAAATGAACATAAATTACTCAAAGTTATCATAATATTCCTCAATTCTTTCCAAAAATAAGAAATTCACACTGGAAACTTTTAAATCTTGAAATCCTCAATCTCAGCTCTATTCAAGGCAATAATAAGCATAATCAAATAACGGTATCAACAAGGCATGGTGTAAACCTAAGACTACCCGGACATAAGCAAAATTAGTAGCTACATACAAACTCTCGTCACCTCGTGCGTACGTAGTCTCCACAAATAGAAGAACATATTAATTCAGTTCACCTATGGGGTTAATTCCCTCTTACAAGGTTAGAAAAGAGACTTACCTCGCCTCAAAGCTTACTTTCCAATTCACAATTGTGCTCTAAACCCTCTGTTCAGTGCCGAACGACTCGAAACTAGTCAAACGATATATAAATATTCAATACATGCTCAAAGTTCATATCCAAACTATTAAAATGATTACCCAACCCAATTGAAGGATTCCTAAAATTCACCCTCGGGCCCACGTGCCCGGGTTCCCGAAATTTTCAAAGAAAGTCGTTACCCATAACCTTATGAACTCAAATATATTATTTTCACCTCATTCCATAATCATTTTCATGGTTATCAAAACCTAGGTTTTACTGAAAAGTCCAATAAATCCCACCATTTTCCATGTTAAATCTACTTATGATTTATGTATTTAGCTACAGAATCGATAGGGATCACTTACCTCTTGATGTTGATGGAAACCCTCTCAAAAATGCTCTCAAAATCGTCCAAGACCAAGTGGGAAATGAGGGAAATAAAGCTAAGTTCTGCATTAAAAGCTGATGCACAGGTCGCAGATGTCGTATTTGCGACACCTGGTTCGCAAATGCGGCAAAATCTTCGCAAATGTGAAGCTGAGCCCCCTATTGTCAAGGTCGCAAATGCGATAAAATATTAGCAAATGCGAAGTCGCAAATGCAACAAAACCATGGCAAATGCGAAGGCTGCCCACCTCTACCATGGTCGCAAATGCGACTAAAAAGTTCGCAAATGCGAAGACGGGCAACTCGCAAATGCGAAACCCTCAGAGCCTTCCCAACTTTGAAAATGCAAAGAGCTCTTTGAAAATGCGATCAAAATTTCGCATTAGCGAGACCTGCAACTCCAACCCAGAAACCAAAAAAAAAAACTAAAGTCCTTCCATCCCCGAACGAGTCCAAAACTCACCCGAGCCCTCGGGGCTCCACACCAAACGCCAATGCAAGTCTAATAACATCACACGAACTCGCTCGCACGATCGAAACACCGAAAACCTCTAAAATCACGAATCGGACGCCAAAACGCATGGATTAACTCATGAAACTCAAAAAAACTTCTAAAATACTTCTGCGTGTCCGAAACCTATCAAATCAACTCGTAATGACGCTAAATTTTGTGTGCAAGTCATAAAAACATTACAGAAATATTCCCGATCTCTTAATCCCAATTCGACCTCGATAACACCAAAACCTACTCCAAACCAAATTTAAAGAACTTTAGAACCTTCAAAGAGCCAACTTTCACTAATAGGCGTCGAAACGCTCCCGGGTCGGCCAAAACCCGATCGGAATATACGACCAACTCCGAAATTATCATATGAACCTATTGGAATCGTCAAATCCCGATTCTGAGATCGTTTACTCAAAACATTGACCGAAGTCAAACTTAGCCTTTTTGGCCAGCCTTAAGGAACCAAGTGTTCTGATTTCAACCCGAACCCTTCCAAATCCTGAACTAATCATCCCTGCAAGTCATAAAATAGTAAAAGAACATATGGAGAGTCTTATTTAGGTGAAGGGGTTTCTAAAAAGCAAAAAGATCGGTCCGGTCGTTACAACTTTAATTGATTCTTTGGCTTTTATTTTTTGTGGTCCACAATATTTAATTTTTTCAGATATCGAGAAGGAATTAATTTCTTTTTTTTCAAAGTTACCACTGGAGGAAAAATCCTAGGAGTATTTATCGTATTTTTAATGACCAAATTAAGGTTAATATGGTTAATTTTATTATTAATTAATGTTAAAAGGTGAATTTCTTAATATGTGTGAACACAAAAAAAAATTAATTAAAGTGGACCGGAGGAGTATACTATTAGAATCCGCTTAAATCAAATGACATGGACATTGATATTCACGTAAATTGAGACGACGTAATGTTATTTGCTCCAAATTAAGAAAACAAAATTTTTCAAAAACTAATCCAAACACATTGTTTGTTTTCCAAAATTATTTTATCCAAATACTATCTCAACTAAAAAGAGAGAGTATTATAACCTATTTGGCCAAGCTTTTGGGAGGCCAAAAGCTAAAAAAAAAAAAGAAAAGAAGACACTTTTGAAAAATATAAGGTGTTTGGCCATGATGAAAAAGTACTTTTGAGTAGTAGCACAAATAATTTTTTTGCTTTTGGGGAGAAGCTAGAACTTCTAGCTTCTTTCAAGAAGTAGAATCAGAAGTAGAAAATTAATTTATTCAAGACATGTCACGACCCAGTTTTCCCTCCGTGGGTATCGTGATGGCACCTAGTCTTAGGGACTAGGTAAGCCTAACAGTTACGGAATCACAACAACAATTAAATAATATCTAACAATTTGAAATGGAATTTCTCTATAAAATTTACAATTCTCAAAACTGGTAGTACAAGTCATAAGTTCTACAGAGTTTGCTACAATTTTCTAAATACAAATGTTTGAAATAAAGTAAACAGTGTGAATACAAATCAGACGGTGGCTCTGCGAACGCAGCAGCATGTTTACCTAGAGTCTTCATAGCAACAATCTGCAAGACTAGCTAATGACCAACTGACTTCAAAATACCTGGATCTGCACAGAAATATGTATAAGTGTAGTATGAGTACACCACAGCGGTACCCAACAAGTATCAAGACTAACCTCAGTAGAGTAGTACGAGGAACAATCAAGACACCAACTGGACTAAATAACCAAAACAAGTGTAAGTATAGGAACAACAAAGTATGATATCTGTCACGCCCCAAAATCGAGGGACGAGACCGGCGCCCAACCGGATGATCCTGGTCAAGCGGACCTGGATTGAATTTCCTACCCAACGCATCACCCCGTGTTTATAATATACATTATTCCACCTGAATTAGCAATTTAGAATATAAGCATGAATCTACTACTTGAGTTCATATTATCCTTTATCATTTCCACATTTGATAATCACAAAACATACAATAATTTTGATTCAGACCACGATTACTAGTAAACACATTTGCCGCCCAAAATACATATATGTACAACCCACATCACGTCTACGGAGACTCTAAGAGTACTAAGGGTTTACACAATTCCCGGCAACAAGGCCCCGGCTATACCTTAAAAGACATAACATATAAAAAAAGATGATGTAGACTACACATGGCCCCGAGAGGAAGTGGGGCTCAACGGAATTGGATGACGTTAGACTCTCTCTCTCTAGAACCCACTCTCTCCTCTCTCTAATTTACCAGAAAATGAGCTTAAAATGAAAGGGGGAGGTGTTTTAATGAACTGGGGGTCGGGTATGAAATTAGAAATTTAACCGTACCGAAGCAGAAATGCGGTCAGGAATGCAATCGCATTTTTGCTATGCGGTCTGCATTCCTGTCGCATAATTGGCCCTCAAATGGACCAAAAAGAAAAGCAGACTGCCCAGGTATGCGACCAATATGCGGTCCGCATACCTGTTATGCGATCACATAGTCCGTCGCATAACTCCCTCCGCAAAAGTCAAGGTGCAATGCGACAACTCTGCGGCCCGCATTCGTGAAATGCGATCGCATTCTAGGCCGTATAGCTGTCCTCAAAATGGACAGCAAACTGTCCAGGTATGCGACCACTATGCGGTCCGCATACCTGATCTGCAATCGCTAGTGGACCGCAGACCTGCGCAATTCTGGAAAAAATTATATCTTTTAAGTCCCAGGGTACTTTTTACTCAAAAAGGGTCCGTCTTAAGAATTTCTACAGTTATAACAACACCGGGGCCTATTTGGGCCTTATTTTTAGCCATGAATTTTTGTTTTACTGGTCTTTACATACTCCCCCACTTAAAATCGTTCGTCCTCGAATGAGGATCGGGGAATCACTAGAGTAGGAAAACACAAAATAAACCAATCCCCAAATTTTTACTAACTCCGATATTTTTTGAAAATTTCGCTAGAGTTTCCTTTGTAATTAGGCCTATCTACCTGTCAGAGAGCCCCCGAAACACATGTTTAACCAAGTCCACACATTACCAATTACTCTATCAACATGCACATAACCCGGTCCTTTTAACAAGCTACATGTAATTCAATTACTTCACAAGCCTCACATAATTCTGTTAACTCCACAAATTTGTACGTAATTCAACTATTACAATGAGTTGCACATAATTCAGCTATTCACAACAACATATACATTTATGGCACAAAGTTTGGGAAGTCACAATAGTAGGGTAATTAGGGGAGTGGAGTGTTCTTGCACAAAATTTAACAAAATATATATTTGCTTAGGAATGACAACTTTCAAAACCACTACTGGACTTATTCAAACAATTGGAGATATTTCTCTTTCATTTCATTTTCTGCTTCCCATGTGGCTTCTTCGACTTGTTGACTCCACCATAATACTTTAACAGAAGCAATCTCTTTGTTCCTTAATCTATGGACATGCCTATCAAGAATAGCAACTAGAACCTCTTCATATGACAATCCTTCATTAATTTCAACTGTCTCAACCAGCACAATGGCGGATGGATCCCCAATCACCTTCTTCAACATGGACACATGAAACACTGGGTGCACTAATGACATTTCAGGGGCAATTCCAGCCTATAAGCCACCTATCCTATCTTTTGAGCAATCCTATATGGCCCGACGTAGCTTGGGCTCAATTTCCCTTTCTTTCAAAACCGCATTACTTCTTTAGGAGACACCTTCAAGAATACCCAATCATCCACTTGAAACTCCAAGTCTCTTCTACGAACGTCCGCATAGGATTTTTGACGACTCTGAGCAGTTTTCATCCTTCCCTGAATGACCTTAACTTTTTTCATAGCTTGGTGCACACGATCCGATCCTAACAGTTCCGCCTCGCCAACCTCGAACCATCCAATCGGAGACCTACACCTCCTTCCGTACAACGCTTAAAAAGGGGGCCATCTGAATACTAGCATGGAAATTGTTATTATAAGCAAATTTTATAAGCGGCAAGTGATCATCCTAGCTACCATTGAAATCTAATACACAAGCATGTAACATATATTCAAGCGTCTGAATGGTCCGCTCTGCCTGCCCATCAGTCTGTGGATGGAATGATGTGCTGAGATTTACCTGCGTACCCAAATCTTACTGAAATTTCTTCCAAAAGTTAGCTGTGAACTGGGCCCCTCGATCCGAGATAATAGATACTGGAGTGCCATGGAGTCTGAATATTTCCTTGATATACAACTGAGCGTACTGTTTCGTAGTATCGGTGGACTTGACTAGCAAGAAGTGAGCTGATTTCATGAGCCGATCCACTATTAACCAAACAGAGTCGAACCTACATGGAGTGCGGGGTCACCCCACCACAAAGTCCATATTGATCATCTCCCATTTCCACATTGGTATTTCCATAAGCTATGCCAACCCACCGGGCCTCTGATGCTCGGCCTTCACTTGCTGACAATTTGGACACCTAGACACAAAGTCCGCCACACCCCTCTTCATACCATTCCACCAATAAATATCTTTAAGATCATGATACATCTTCATAGAACCTGGGTCTAGTAAATACCTGTAATTGTGATCCTCTACCATTACCCTTTCCCGAATATCATTCACGTCCGGAACACACAGCCTCCCTTGGCACCGCAAAAAACCGTCATCATTGTCGTGTGAAAATGTTGTAGTCTTATGATTTAGATTTGCCTCTCTCAACTGTACCAATGTTGGATCTCTGAATTTCTTTTCCTGATTTCCGTTACAAGTGAAGATTCTGCTCCATTACGCACCACGACATCCCCTTCATCTGAGGTCGAAAGATAGACCCCTAGACTAGACAACTGATACACCTCCCGAGCCAAAAGCCTCTGAACTGCTTCCAAATGAGCCAAGCTACCCATGGATTTCTGACTAAGAGCGTCGGCTACCACATTCGCCTTCCCTGGATGGTACAAAATATTCATATCATAATCCTTGAGCAATTCCAACCACCTCCGCTGCCTTAAGTTCAAATCCTTTTGTTTGAATAAATACTTAAGACTCTTGTGGTCTATGAACACGTCCACATGGACCCCAAAAGATAATGCCGCCAGAATCTTAATGCAAACACAACCGCTGCAAGCTCCAAATCATGCGTCGGATAATTCTTCTCGTGATTTTTGAGATGTCTAGAAGCATATGCTATTACCTTACCACATTGCATCAATACACACCCCAAACCAACTCTTGAAGCATCACAATACACCACAAACCCTTGAACCTTCGTGCAAGGTCAACATTGGCGCCGTAGTCAATCTCAATTTCAATTTCTGAAAACTCTTTTCACAAGCATCAGACCAATGGAACTTAACCTCCTTCTGCGTCATCTTAGTCAATGGGGAGGCGAGGGTAGATAATCCCTCCACGAACTTCCATTAATACCCAGACAAACCCAAGAAACTGCGAATCTCTATCGGGGTCGTTGGCCTACGCCAATCCTTTACCCACTGCAATCTTTTGGGGATCAACCCGAATCCGTTCCTCGGAGACAACATAGCCCAAAAAGGCGATTGATTCTAGCCAAATTCACATTTTGAAAACTTTGCATACAACTGGTGCTGATGAAGAGTTTGCAGAACTGACCTGAGGTGAGTAGCATGATCTTCCTGACTTCGCAAATAAACGAGGATGTCGTCAATGAAGACAATCACAAAGGAGTCAAGAAACGGTTTAAAAACCCGATTCATAAGATCCATAAAAGCTGCTGGGGCGTTGGTTCCCAAAAGACATTACCAGAAATACAAAGTGCCCACATCGAGTTCTGAAGGCAGTCTTAGGAATATCATGCTCCCTGATTTTTAATTGGTGATACCCAGACCGCAAATCAATCATTGAGAAGAACCTACACCTGTCAACTGATCGAACGAATCATCTATCTGAGGCAATGGGTATTTGTTTTTTATTGTGACCTTGTTGAGCTACCGATAATTGTCACACCTCCTTTTTCCGACATGGGGTTGGATACGGGAGTTTTTCCAATTAAAGTGACATTATTCAAGTTTTGGGATTTGTCTTAT
>ML322896.1:1118-11515 GCA_005239505.1 Nicotiana paniculata | reverse complement strand
TCGCCTGCCATGGTCCAGGCCTGACGCCTTGGTACAGAGCCGGTACCGGATCACATGATATTTTTTTGGGACATCAAATACAACCCAAGGAACGATAACCAACGCATCGAAATGATCAAGTTACATTTTTTGGTATTTTATGGCAATTAAATGTGAATTCCGCCCGTCCTGCATGTAGTATCGCCTGCCATGGTCCAAGACGGATGCCTTGGTAGGGAGCCGGTACCAGATCGCATGATATTTGTTCGGGACATCAAATACTACCCAAGGAACTATAACCAACACTTATAAATGATCATGTTACATTTTTTGGCATTTTATAGAATTAAACTGGAATTCTGCCAGTCGTGCCTGTATTATCGCCTGCCATGGTCCAGGCCGGACGCCTTGGTACAGAGTCGGTACCGGATCGCATAATATTTTTCCGGTAAATCAATATGACCTAAGGAACCATAACCAATACTTCGAAATGAACAATTTATATTTTTGGCATTTTCTGGCAATAAAACAGGAATTCCGCTAATCGTGCCTGTATTATCGTCTACCATGGTCAATGCCGGACGCCTTGGTACGGAGCCGGTACTGGATCGCATGATATATGTTGGGGACATCAAATACAACCCAAGGAACCATATATAACGCTTCGAAATGATCAAGTTACATTTTATGGCATGTGATGGCAATTACACTGGAATTTTGCTAGTCGTTATTATCGCCTGCCATGGTCCAGGCCGGACGCCTTGGTACGGAGCTGGTACCGGATCGCATGATTTTTGTCTGGGGCATCTAATAAGACCCAAGGAACCATAACCAACGCTTCGAAATGATCAAGTTAACTTTTTTTTTTTGCATTTTATGGCAATTAAACTGGAATTCTGCCAGTCGTGCCTATATTATCGCCTGCCATGGTCCCAGCCGGATGCTTTGGTACGGAGCCGGTACCGCATGATATTTGTCCGGGACATCAAATACAACCCAAGGAACCATAACCAATGCTTGGAAATGATCATGTAACATTTTTTTTGCATTTTATGGCAATTAAACTGCAATTCTGCCAGTCGTGCCTGTATTATCGCCTGCCATGGTCGAGGCCGGACGCCTTGGTACGCAGCCGGTATTGGATCGCATGATATTTTTGCGGGACATCAAATACGAACCAAAGAACCATAACCAATGCTTTGCAATGATCAAGTTACATTTTTTGGCATTTTCTGGTGATTAAACAGGAATTCCACCAGTCGGGCCTTTATTATCTCCTCCCATGGTCCAGGCCGGACGCCTTGGTACAGAGCCGGTACCGGGTTGAATGATATTTGTCCGGGAAATCAAATGCAACCCAAGGGACCATAATTAACGCTTCAAAATGATCAAGTTACATTTTTGGCATTTTATGGCAATTAAACTGGAATTCCGCCAGTCATGCCTGTATTATCGCCTGTCATGGTCCAGGCCGGACGCCTTGGTACGGAGTCGGAAAGGGATCACACGATATTTGTCCAGGACATCAATACGACCCAAAGAACTATAACCAACGCTTCGAAATGATCAAGTTACACTTTTTGGCATTTTATGGCAATTAAACTGCAATTCCGCCAGTCGTGCCTGTATTATCGCCTGCCATGGTCCAGGCCGAACGCCTTGGTACGAAGCTGGTACAGGATCGCATGATATTTGCTCGGGACATCAAATACGACACAAGGAACCATAACTAACGCTTCTAAATGATCAAGTTACATTTTTTGGCATTTTATGGCAATTAAACTGGAATTCCGCTAGTCGTGCCTGTATTATCGCCTGCCATGGTCCAAGCCGGACGCCTTATTGTGTAGCCGGTACCAAATCGTGTGATATTTGTCCGCGACATCAAATACAACCCAAGGATCCATAACCAATGCTTCGATATAATCACGTTACACTTTTTGGCATTTTATGGCAATGAAAATGGAATTTCGCAAGTCGTGCATGTATTATCGCCTACCATGGTCCATATCAGACGCCTTAGTACAAAGCCGATACCGACTCTCATGATATTATTCCGAGACATCAAATACGAACCAAGGAACCATAAGCAACGCTTCGAAATGATCAAGTTACATTTTTTGGTATTCTATGGCAATTAAACTGGAATTCTACCTGACGTGCTTATATTATCGCCTGCCATGGTCCAGGCCGGATGCCTTGGTACGGAGGCGGTACAGGATCTCATGATATTTGTCTGGGACATCAAATAAGACCCAAGGAACCATAACAAACCCTTCAAAATTACCAAGTTACATTTTTAGGCATTTTATGGAAATTAAACTTGAATTCCGCCAGTCGTGCCTGTATTATCACCTGCCATGGTCTAGGCAGGACGCCTTGGTACGAAGCCGGTACCAGATCGTATAATATTTTTATAGGACATTAAATACGACAAAAGGAACCAGAACTAACGCTTCGAAATGATCAAGTTACATTTTTAGCATTTTATGGCAATTAAACTGGAATTCTGCCAGTCGTGCCTGTATTATCACCTGCCGTGGTCCAGGTCGGACGCCTTGGTACAGAGCCCGTACCGGATCTCATAATTTTTTTTGGGACATCAAATACTACCCAAGGAACCGTAACCAACCCTTAGAAATGATCAAGATATATTTTTTGGTATTTTATGGCAATGAAACTGGAATTCCGCCGATCGTGCCTGTATTATCGCCTGCCATGGTCCAGGCCGGATGCCTTGGTACGATGCCGGTACCGGATCGCATGATATTTGTCCGCGACATCAAATAAGATCCAAGGAACCATAACCAACGCTTCGAAATAATCAAATTAGATTTTTTGGCATTTTATGGCAATTAAACTGGAATTTCGCCAGTCGTGCCTGAAGTATCGCCTGCCATGGTCCAGGCCGGACGCTCTGGTACGGAGCCGGTACCGGATCTCATGATATTTTTCCGAGATATCAAATTCGACCCAAGGAACCTTAACCAACGCTTTGAAATGATCAAGTTAAATTTTTTGGCATTTTATGGAAATTAAACTGGAATTCTACCAATCGTGCCTGTATTATCGCCTACCATGATCCATGCTGGACGCCTTGGTACGGAGCCGGTACAGGATCGCATGATATTTGTCCGGGACATCAAATACGACCCAAGGAATCATAACCAACACTTTGAAATGATGAAGTTACATTTTATGGCAATTAAATTGGAATTCCGCCAATCGTGCCTGAAGTATCGCTTGCCATGGTCCAGGCTGGACGCTTTTGGACGGAACCGGTACCGGATCGCATGATATTTGTCCGGGACATCAAATACGACCCAAGGAATCATAACCAACACTTTGAAATGATGAAGTTACATTTTATGGCAATTAAATTGGAATTCCGCCAATCGTGCCTGTATTATCGCCTGCCATGGTCCAGGCCGGACTCCTTAGTACGGAGCCATTTCCAGATCGCATGATATTTGTCCGAGACATCAAATACGACCCAAGGAACTATAACCAACGTTTCAAAATGATCACTTACATTCTGTAAACTTTGGTGGAACTTCAGAACAAAACCCTGCTTATGGAGCTCATTTGTGAGTCAAAAATACTATAAGAAGATTAATGCAGTGTTAGTTCCATGGAAAGAAGGTTCGCATGTATGGAGGAAAATGCTGGAATGCAGAGATATTATTGAACATCAAATCATTTGGAAGTTAAACATGGGATCAACTTTGTTTTGGTATGACAATTGGACAGGCTTGGGAGCTCTGTATTTCTTAATCCCAACAGACTTTGGGGTCGATGAGTCAATTCAAAATGTGTCTGAAGTCGTGGACAATGGTGCATGGAATGTTAATAGATTACTTGAGCTACTCCCAGAAGATCTAGCAGAACATATAGTGCAAACAATTACACCTCCAGTACAGATAAATGTCCTTGATGTTCCATTCTGGATGTTAGAAACAAAGGGCCATTTCAATGTTAAATCTGCCTGGGAGTACTTACGAAGAAGGGATGATCCTAGAGTGGCATACAGAATGATGTGGGTGAAAGGTCTTCAATTTAAAATTTCTTTTTTTATGTGGAAGCTATAGAGAGCCAAACTACCCCTGGATGATTTCATGAGGAGGATAGGATACTACATGCCATCGAAATGCTGGTGTTGTGCTGAGCCTAGGCAAGAATCACTGGTACATGTTTTCTTCACATCGAGGGCAGCTAGTACAGTGTGGAAATATTTCTTAGGGAGAGCAGGGATTGCAATGGGAGGAATGACTTTGCATCAAGCAATAACTAAATGCTGGAATGTGCAAGTAATCCCAAGGATTAAGCCAATTATGCAAGCATTGCCATCGTGTATAGTATGGGAGTTATGGAAAAGAAGAAACAGTTTGAAACATGGAGATAATATATCTGTCAATAGGGTGATATTCCAAGTTTCAACTAATATCCAATCACCTGTCCAGTTAAGAAAGCCAGGTCTAAGAGTACCTCAGAAGTGGCATGAGTTATTACACACCCTAGAGAACTATACTCCGGGATTGAAGTGGGATAAGGTGTTGTGGAAATTACCTAGGGAGGGATGGATAAAAGTTAATACAGATGGAGCATCTAGAGGTAATCCAGGAAGGAGCTCGATTGGATTCTTCTTGAGAAATGAGAAGGGTGATATAATGTATGCTGCTGGAAGGGAGCTTTCAGAAGGTTCTAATAATGACGCAGAGACAATAGCTATTTTGGAGGCATTGAGATTATGCAAAGCACTTAACCATACTCATATATGGCTTGAAACAGACTCACTCCTTATGAAGAACATAGTCGAAGGAAAATGGAAGCCACCGTGGTGTATTAATGACACTGTTGAGGAGATTGGCATTCTGGTGAATGAGGTAGAAATACATGTTTCACAAATATTTAGGGAAGGCAATAAATTGGCAGATTACTTAGCTAACCATGCGCTTGATTATGGGGACATAGAATGTTTTGAATTTGGGGATCTAGAATCTCAAGGAAGGAGGATAGTGAATGAGGAAAAGTTGCAATGCCCACACATAAGAGTAAGAACTGTAAGGAGTTAGGAGGAGATAAAGGAACATCGGACCAGAGATTGGATGGTTTCAATGGTACAAAAACTTAAATATTGTTTTATTTCGAAAGGAATCTCCTTATGGTGGTATTAATGCTTTGCATTCACTCCATAGGAGGGACCTTAGACATGGACAATATCTCAGTAGCATAGAATAACATGGTAAGATGTGGCTTCAGAAATAACGAGCCTAGAAAGTCTAAGAGAATTAGGCAGAGCAAGAGGAGGTGGAATGGTACAGTGCTGCCAAATATGCATAGAACACTTAGGAGATTTGGACAGTAGGATATCTATGATGTGCTACTGTCTTATGTTCTAATGGAATTCTATCACCAATAGAAGGAAATTAAAACAAAGCATTAGCACAATACAAAAGAAAAGAAAGAAGATGGAGACACCCTGGAAAAAAGAGAACTTGATAGTGGCTGCTACACAGGACAAGAACTGGAGTTCCAAAATGCTCAGAATATTTAAAAGAATTGAGCATATGGGGTTAAGAGGAAAGGTGACCAGAAGGTGTAATAGAAATAGGAAATTTGATTGAGGTTTCATAGGGATATATGGACAGAGGAGACAACAAATCCTTGATGACAACAGTATACATATATGGTTCAGGAACTTGGAGATACCTTTTGGTTATGTTGTACAAATCTGTTGGGAGGAGTACAAGGTGACCATGTTTTTAACTAACATAATTTTCTTTTTTGCAGGAAACGTTACTGTAAACATGCCCTACTCTATGCCAAACTCACATTTGGTGGTATTAGTACTTAGTACTCATTCCAATGTGACGAAAGCTAGAGTAGGCATAAGCATGACGTTAAGATCATATAGGATATTGCTGGGTAATTGCGATTATATGCAATGAACATAACAAAGCTAGATAATATACAAGATGCAACACATGGACAATTCTTCACAGAATGGTCAGGTGTGTTAGATCGATGCAGAAGATTACAAAAGGAATATTGGATATACTGAGAGATAACAGGACAAAAACTCAGCAGCTACTATTGGCTGCTGGGCAGTGTTGGTTACAACCATCTACAGAGAGAGCCAACACTAAGCAGTCCTGTATATTTTTGGCAACCATGAATTTGATTGCATAAGGGCAAGGACCAGAGCTAGAAACATAAGGATTATAGAACTGGGCTAAAAAACAACACATGCGAGCAATTTTCAGTACATGAGCAGTCGACTATTATGTTGGCATCAAATACTGGAATTATGTGAGCTTATCTGAGATGTTTTCATAATGCGACAAGACTATGTTGTCCAGTATCTATGAACTGGACAATGTATAGACATGTTAATAGAGCAGGTGAGAGGAAGCTTAAAGCGAAACACTGGCTGGCTACAAGTGCTATATGCGTAGAAGCTAAGGTAATATGCAACTGGTGCAACAATCACATGTGCTATTCATGCAAGCAGCGAGGTCGGGCAGTGAAAATGGTATGGTCATACAGAGTCTATAAGCGGATTCATAGAAATTATGGGCCATTGTTGTATGTAATTAGGCTAGTTTTATTATGTGATTTGACATTAATCTATCTAGTTTAACAGTGTGTAATGTCAATATTGGGGGTCACTTACTCAAACTTGATAATAGGGAAAATGTAGCTATCATTCAGTAGGGTCTTACTTCTAGTAAGACAACAAAATATTTGTTTTTATGCTTTTTATATAAATAAAAACTAGCCCTAGGCACTGCCTAGTGGATTGCTTAAAAAAAAACCCTAAACCCTAAACCCTGGCTGGCTACAGGTGCTAAATGCATAGAAGCTAAGGTAATATGCAGCTGGTGCAGCAATCACATGGGCTATACATGCAAGCAGCGAGGTCGGGCAGTGCAAATGGTATGGTCATACAGAGTCTATAAGCGGATTCATAGAAATTATGGGCCATTGTTGTATGTAATTAGGCTAGTTTTATTATGTGCTTTAACCTTAATCTATCTAGTTTATTAATGTGTAATATCAAGTTTGGGGGTCACTTACTCAAACTTGATAATAGGGAAAATGTAGCTATCATTCAGTAGGGTCTTACTTCTAGTAAGACAACAAAATATTTGTTTTTACTTGTTTTTATGCTTATTATATAAATAAAAACTAGCCCTAGGCACTGACTAGTGGATTGCTTAAAAAAAAAACCCTAAACCCTAAACCTCACATTAGCGAAGATTTATGTAATATCATCACAGAGTATATTATAAACTCCGTGATGATCATAGAATATTTAGTACTAGCTAGTTCTTTCTTTTTACATGCATGCTAGTAGGTGAGGCTTTTTATTTGCCTCAATAGGATTAGTAAGGTAAGGTTTAGCCCAGTTTGTGTTGCTCTAGCCCTATGCCTTTGGAAAGATATCCAAATGGCTATGAGATTATATGCCCTCGTGAGACTTTGCCGGCATCTACGCCATGATTCCTCTACATGAGGCTGCCATAAGGGCATTGTGAGGCGCAGATGAGTGATTATGTAGCCAAGGCATAGAGGAAACATTACTGCTGCTATTGTCCCCCTTATTTGTACTCTTCCTATGTGGTTCTTTTTAGCTTTTTAGTATTAATAAAACTAGCCCTAGGCTCCTGCCTAGTGGATTTGCCAAAAAAAAAACCCTAGGGCGACATGGTGGTGGTTTGAGCAGCCATGGCTGCCATCGTCTATCCCCAGCCCCAAGCTGTGGGAGAGTCCAATCCAAAACATACTAAAAACGCTCCTAACATCAAATCCTATGCCTCAAAATTTTTTGCAAACAACTTTACATCAAACGATATAAAACTAATCCTAAAACCTGTCCAAATTGTTCATGGAGAACCTACCATACAATTTTCAATGGAGGAAAGACAAAAGTTCGCTGTTGAGGAAGGACTGCACCAGGCAGTCGTGCTAAAGCTATCACCAAGATCACCAGATTTACAGGTTTTAAGAACCCTACTGCCGAAAACCATAGGTATCAAAGGTCATTGTTTGATTGGCCATCTCGCCCCACGTCAACTCTTATTAAGACTGGATCAGTATGAAGATTTTGTTTTTACATTATCACGAGCAGTGACCTATTTTACACACAGTGGTGAAGAACATCAATATAGGGTCTTTCCTTGGACTGTTGGATACAACCCTAAAGAGGAGACGTCGAAGGCTGTTGTTTGGATTTCATTACCAAATTTATCCCCAGAATTATTTGCAAGAAAAGCNCATTCGTTTGCAGCACTTTGATAATGTTTCTGGTAAGATTATAGAGGTGTTTCAAGAGGTCATATATGATAATCTTCCTGGTTATTGTAATTTTTGTAAGAGACAAGGACATGAAGAAGAAGAGTGTCGTGTACTTCAAAAGAAAAAGATAGAGGATGTTGGGAACTTTACTGATGACAGATCCAATTTGGAGACATTAAAAGGAGATGCTAGGGAGTATCTTAATGCAAAAAGAATTAGACAGCAGGTGGATGATGTTTCAAAAGAAAATAAACAGTTAAGGTTGCATCAAGATGGAATACAAGGAGATGTAATTGTGACTAATGTTGTACAGCAGATAAAGGATAGAGAGGCAGCTCCCATGATCGATAAGGGCCCTCCTAAACCTACACGTGACGTTCCTGCTACAGCAGCATTAACAAGGATTTTTAATGCTGTGAATCCAGTTGTGCAAGCATATGATTATTTGGCACTTATTAAAGAAACAACTGGATTGTCAATTGATGTAACTCCAAAGACTACTGCTGATCGACTGGATGGATGTGTACAAATTGATAAGGATATGGAGGATACTGTAGCATGTGATCGACCATATGTGAAACAACCACAGGAAGGTGTTGTGGCTGAAGGTGATGGAATTCTAATGGAAAAGAAGTTCAATACAGGGGCAAAGCAAGTGCAAGGATATGATGATAACCAGACTTCTACAAATCAAAAGCCTGGAGAAAATGGCATATTCGTGGAGGATAAAGTAGGTGATAGAATTGATAAGGCTAAAGGTAATGAATCAACCAATAAGGAAGGTATTTGGAACGTAGTTACATCAAGAAAATCACCCACAAAGATGGGAGCTTCACCAAGGCAGGAGAAGCCAGGTTTTCCAGGAAAGGACACAGACAATGTTCCCAGCTCAAATGCCTTCGAAGTTCTTGCAACTGATGAGGGTGGAGGCTTTGATGCAAAAACCTTAAAGGAAGATGTGCTGAACAAGCAACTTGTTCCAGTGTCCATTAGTGAAAAAGACCAGCAAGGCAGTGATAACTTGGCTGAGAATTTTGGTGTTCAACCTAATACTTCAATGAATAATGTGGGGAAGGAGATGATAGGCCAACATGCACATAGCTCTACACTTCCAACCTTACACTTCTCCAGCCCACATGTGGAACAGTATCAAAGAAGCCCAGACAACAATGGTAACACACACTAATATGGTTAAACAACCAATTGTGACTTTGAACAAATCTGTGTTTGAAGTTCCTACACAATCCATGGAATCGTGTGGTGAACATGGTATGGAATCTGGGCAACTAATGCTCTCTACGGGAAATAACAATGAAGTTATACAAGCTAATGTGAGGGATATGGTTATTAAATCCAAGCTTTGGGCAGATCAGAGTGATCACGATGATGATGAGGACTGGGGTATTGAATATGATGGAGGTTCGACTGATGCCCTTGGACAAGAGAGTGAAAGTGAAGACATGCACTTAAATGGTTCACTATCGCTACCAAGGGAAGATGTTAGTGAAAATCCAAGCAAGCTTAACTCCAATGCACCTGCCTTTATCCCTAGTAATACATCAGGTGTAGTAAGCAAAACTGGACAACATCAACAGTTTGCAATCACTACAGGAGCAGCAGTGACTTCAGTAACTCTGGGACAGCAGCAACATGCTAGTACAACACATGGGATCACATTGGAGGATAAAAACCTACTTGATGCTCTGGTAAGTTGTAAGCCCCTAAAAATTATCAATACAAAGCAGATGGATAGTACTGGTCGTGTGAACAAGACGAACAATAAGCAGCAAGGCACACAACACAGTCAAAATAAGGCAGCGCTGGTAGTTAAACAAAATGAAAATGTGCTAATGGCACAAGATACATTCCAAAACTGGCCAAATTCAGGTAACGTGGGAAAAGACATATATGAAGATGGAGAGGAAGATGAAATTCTTCAAAAATGGAGGCAAGAGGCAGCAAAGAAATGTGATTTATCACCTATGCATAGTGGACAAAACAAGAAGAATCATACAAGGAAGAAGAGCTGGGATGGTAGAGTGAACGAGGAAGCAATCATTAGGCGACTTCCGATGAGAGTTGCCAAACAAAAGCAGGCCATCCAAACCACATCTACAAAG
>ML322895.1:0-14803 GCA_005239505.1 Nicotiana paniculata | reverse complement strand
GGAAAGGGTGCAGGTAAAAAATAAAGGCACAAATTCACGAAACAATTTGAAATGGTAAAAGCCCGGATATCCCCATCAGAGTCGCCATGCTGTCACGCCCCCCTTTTTCCTCCAAGCGCTCCTTTCGGGGCCGGTTGAAAGGGGTTTATGACATTGGTTGAGACAACTCGTTCCTTTTGGGAAAGGGGTTTGCATATTTTGAAGAGTCGCCACCTAACGATTTTGACGGTGTGTTAGGGCACCTAAAGGGTACAACTACAACTATGTTGCTAACCAGAGATTGGGTAAGGTATTGAAATTATCCCAAGGGGAAGGTGTTAGGCACCCCTCAGGATCCACAAGTGTGGTTCCCGATCAAATGGTTTCTGTGAATTTGTACAATTAGCAAATAACAAATAAAGGCTCAAATAAGAGGGGATTTAAGTCTTAAGCATGCAAATGTTTGAAAATAGTAAAGAAGGTTAGATTTTGAAAGGGTGACGATCTAATCATATAAAGGGTATCCTAGGTTTATAATAATATGGATCACACCAATGCAATACCCGATAATCACTCCTCGAAGAGGGGATACACGTGGTATTAGCGCACCGGTCATCATATCTATATCTACCCTTCCCACCCCGTAAGGTTATTAAAAACGAGTGTTGATCTCGCCCTCTATTGCATGTTGTTACCCGTCCCTTCATATTAGTCCCGGAGGAAATTAGGACTCCTATCCTAAAGGGAGGTGCTAGGCAAGACCCTCAGGTTTTAAAGGTAAAAATTCTAGGGCGACAGATAACAAAACAAGTAGGACTACAGATAATGAGAAAGCATGGAAAGCAGATAAAGGCTCAAGTATTCCTCCACATGCAATACACATAAACAGCATGTCTCATACACAACTAAGGTCCATATTAATTTATAATCCTAAAGCATGGTATCTAGGTGATAACACAAAGACATATTTATTGCATAACTCAGAGAGGAAGTCTTAATCAAACTTGCCTACTAGTTTTAAGCGTGTTGACAGTTAAACATGATCACAAAGACAGTCTGATTTTTATTTTTTAAGTTGATTACCTAAGGCTTTCCTAGGTGTAGGATAATATGAAATTCAAGGTGTTGAAGATGTGCAAGGATTTATTACCAGTTGTTTAGAATCTGGGACTGTTTTAGACATCTGTATTTTGACTAAGTGCAGTTAAATGAGTACGATCCTATAGCATGATGTCTAATGCAGCATGATGCATAATAACTTAAACATGATTTCTAAATGCACATAGAATCACAGCATTATGCACAGTTTCAGGAATAGCTTAAATGATATATTTTTTTAATGTTGTTTACCTAGAAACATGATCTCTAAGTGCGTAGGCATGGTGAGACATGATTGCCGTGAACATTATTTATCCTTGGACCGGACTTCTAATGAAGTTTCAGAACATGTTTATATGAGCAGAATCACATAATAGCAATTTACTTAATTATTTGTCATATAGGCAGGATCTCTAAGTGAGGGCAATGAATGATGACATGCTGAAAGGAAAGAAGTATATATGAGCATAAGTAGCATGATATCTAATGCATGACATGTTGTACCTAAACATATCTGCTATTACGCATAGAGGAAATAAACCTAGAAACATGGTCTCTACCCTTAATTATACTACAACATGCATATCACCGACCCATTTTCACTATCCGACCCCGGAGTTGTTTATAATTAATTATTACAGACCATTGAATAGGAACTAAAAATAAGAAAATGAGAAGTTAACTATAGGGAGCCTTCATAATGGGCTCAAGTCTCCAGGTCCTCAATGCCAAGTATTATTTCACAGCCTTTCTCATAATCCGGGAGTGTCAGAGTTCACTAAGGATCTCAAGGGCTCCTGGGCAGTGCTCACACCCAGATTTCATAGTCAAAATAGAGTAAGTGCAGTGTGGAATGACCAGCCTCTGTGTGTCAAAGTTCAGAGGGAGATCAAGGGTCTCAAGGCAATGCTCACAAAGAGGGGGGCAGAACCTAGAATTCTAAGAGTATATGTGAGAGTGCTTGACATAGTTTTGAAAAGGTTAAGTAAGAAAACAGTTTTGAAAAGGGTAAGTGAGAAAACAGTTTTTAAGAGGGAAACTTGATTGGAATAGTTTTATAACAAAGAAGTTTAACCAATAAAAGAGCAGGAACACTAAGTTCAACATCACACAAAGGACATTGAATAGTCCAAAAATCACAAGCAGGGTAATGGGATTTGAGGGACAAATACATAACAAGTAAGGGTAGGGAAAGTTCCCATATGTGACTGCATATAGCATATAAGGAAATAACTTAGCATAGTACAAGTATGGGACATTCAATTGAGGCTAGGTTCAGAATATTTCAATTAAGGAAATAATATAAGACTCCATGTGACAGCATAGTTGACTAAAATAAGGCAAGAGAATAATTTAAAGGTTGTAAATCAGTAAGGAAATCATCACAAAATATCAATGAGAGGTTCAGTTACAGGAAATTAAGGGTTTAAACAGGAGTAATGATGATTCTTGTGAGTACACGAAGTAAACACACAATAGGATAGGAAAATCGGAGATTCAAGTAAAAATCACATAGAATCAGGGATTCAATACTAGCACACAGTAAATTATTAAAGGGATTAACAAACAAACATGATATAACAGGGAGAATCAAAAAGTCAGAAACTGTAATGACTGTAGCAGCAAGAAATCACATAGGATTAGGGATTCATCTAAACAAAACAGTAACAACTAGAGGGATTAAACAGAGCAACTACAGCATAAGCAGAAGAAGCCAAAATCAAGAACCCTAATGAGCAAAAATAGGATAAAAATCATAGAAAACTCAGGACGTATTCATAAGAGACAGACACATATACAAATCAAAAGAGTAGATCAATAAAGGCAAACATAAGATTATAATACAATGTTAAAACTTAATAAACTATGAAAACGATATTTTAACAGAAACCGTTTAAAAATACGAGAAGAATATTTGAAGAACCCTTAAACTTGAAGAAATCATTTTTGCAGAAAGGTTTTTTAGAAACCCTAGTTGGAAAAAAAAAATCCTTTAATGAAAAATGGATAACCCTTAAAGAAAACATCAAAACGACTTGAAATATGTATATATATGTTACAGATCTAGAAATATCTGAGGTTTTTGAAGTTAGAATTTCGAAGAGAGAACCCAAAGAGGAGAGAAAAGCTTAAGGTAACCACCAGAAAGTGTAAGAACCTTATCGGACGACCATGAGTAGACGGAAAATGGCGTGAAGGACCATTGGTAGGAGTTGAACCGCTCCAAATTCACTTGAGGGCCTCAGGGCAGTGTCAAACCAGCATGGGGTGAGATATAGGCCATGAGTGATGAGAGGTCATGATTTCCGGCGAGAGAGATGGCCGGAGAAGATGGAAAGTGGAAGGTTCCAGAGAGAACCAGAGATAGAGAGANAGATCTGGGCCGTTGATTTGAAATAATCAACGACTCAGATTGCATAGGGGAATTGGGTCGGGTAAGATAGGGATTGCGCTTGGGTATTGGGTATTGGGTTATGTAATTGGGCTGGTTTCAATAGGCTGAAATTGAATTAAAATTGGGCTATAATTTAAATAGGGAGGGGCTAATTGTTAAATACCCGATTAAATAGATAAATAATTAATAGAAATAGCTAATAATTGCATGAAATTAAATTAAGCTTAAATAGGTGGAATTAAGGTAATTAATTAATATAGAAAAGTATAAAATGAATAATTATTGATTTAAATGGTATAAAATGTACAATTAGGCCATGGTTGCAAAATTATTGTAATTATGGCCAAATAATGCCAAATTGACTAATTTGTGAAATAATCAAATCCTAATAGGATTAAAAATGATATATTCAGGTGGGAAATATTTTGTAATTATTTATAATACAATTTATGAATAATTATTAAATATAAAAATATTGAATAAATTGGAAAAGAATTTAATAAGAATATGAAAATTACGGAAAAATAAGAGTTATTATAAAGAGTGATTTTGAAGGTATATATGCAAATTTTAAAATAATTTGAGAAAAAATTGGGTATCAACATGTGTTGTTCTCGAGCATCTACGAAGATAAAGATCGAGGTTGGATGGGTAGATATGTTCAAGTGAAGACCTCCGACCTTATCCCGGCGGAGAAGATGCCATTTCTTGAGAAATGTAACACGAAGCGTAAATATTACTTCACTGTTAATTTTCATGCTTTATTTTATTCCTTTGCTCTATTAATTCCTTCTTTCATCATGCAGCGGTTGTTTGGATGCTTCGTGCAATCCCCGACCTCGAGAGAGCGCGATTTGGCAAAAGGTCGATGGGAGGCAAAGAACCATGGTAAGCTTCCTTTTTACATATCTGATGATTTGATAATATCTTTTTATACTTATTCAATTTTCTCGTGTGCAGGCCTGAGCAAGGATGCGGGCATGAGGCCTCCGTCTAGTAAGGAGGAGGCTTCGACTCCGGTTCCGAAACTGGAAAAAGATAACAAGAGAAAAAGAGCCTCGACCTCCGAGGACCCAAAGCCCAAGAAGAAGAAGAGCTCGGTTAGCAAATCGAGGATAGACACTGCTGCCCTCCCTCCCCATGTAGTTCAGGAGCTAAGGGAGGAAGAAGAAGATGCTGAGGATGGTGACTCGGTGCTTGTGACCCGAGTGAGAAAAAATATCGAGGCCTCTAAGGCCGCTGAATCGGTGGTGGTTGGCGAGGCCCCGCCTTGTGCTGATGAGGCCTTGGAGAACAATTCGGGCAAAGCCCCTTAACCGCCTGAAGTTGAGGTTGCTTCTCATCTAACGGCGAGCATGTCCGAGGGGGTCGGTTCTGAAACCCCTTGAGTCCAAAAGAACGCCCCAAGTGACTCACTTGGGGAAGTGACAGTAGGTCATTTGCCAACTCTCCCTGTCTTTTCCGAAGAGGCGATACCGGATGTTCAGGTTATGAGGACCCCCGAATTAGGCGGAGTCCACAGTGGGGAGGATCCCTTTCGAGATTTCTTCGCCGGGGTCGAAGATGCTTCCGACCTGAATGACGCATCAAGCCTCTTCGAAGAGGCCTAACGACTTCTGAACCAGGTAAGTTTTAATTCTTTTTCTGATGTTGTATTCTTCTATTTTTTGTCTAACTCCCTTATTTTTCCATACATGCTTTTTATAAGTCTCGGGCTTAACTGAGCCAGTATGAGACTGATCTCCAAAGGCTTTCGGAGGAGAGGAATGCCCTCAAACTCCACTGCAGGAAAAAGGATGAAGAGATTAAAGACCTCCAAGTCGAACTTGCTAAGGCTCACAAGAAGCAGACGGACTTGATCGAGCAGGTAATGATACTCTTAAAAGCTCATGGGATTGATTCAGGAACGGAGGCTAAAGTTTCAATATTGCAGCTGCAGTAAATGATCGAGAGGATCGATCTGTTCCAAGAGGAGGTAAATCGGGTGAGGGCGGAGTCCTACGGGTGGAAAGAAGGCATGGACCGCCTTGCTACAGAGAAAAAGATTATTCTAGCCCGATTGTCATCGGTCGAAGCCCAGTTTCGAGGTATGAAGTAAAAGAGCTCGGCTCAGGCGAAGAAGATAGAGGAGCTCGAGGCTCAATTGGCTTCTGAACTTGCAAAGGCCCAAGCTGAGGCTGAAAAAGCAAAAGCAAAGGCTGATAAGATGGTGGCCATTTACCGGGCCAACGTTGAGGCCACTCAAGTCCAAGTGAGGGAGGTTGTCGATACTGCTCAAAATCGAGCACATTGGATCGCCAAACTTCCTAAATTCCAATCTCAGAAAGAGACCCTCGAGGAGATCCACGCTCGAGGTTTCGATCTTTTCGAGGAGATAACAAAGGCGAAAGAGCATGAAGCTGATGCTAGATTATTAGCCTCTTATGATGACGACGATGATGGCGATGATGATGATGATGATGATGATGATGATGGCATCAAGAGTGGGTCCAAGAAGGCCTGAGGAAGAAGCTGCCCTCGAGGGAGGAACTGGCCCTGAGAATAGCTAGGGTTTTTGTATTTTTTCTTTCTTCTTGTGTAGGACCCTGAGGAACCGTACATATATAAAATATTTCCTTTTTGAATTTTGTCTCAATTTTTTGACTTGCGAAAATTCCGATTCGATTTATGCCTTGTGAAAATTTGTTTGTGAAACTTAAGCAACTTGGACGAAGTCATACTAATATAGTCTTTGTAGTCGTGTGTGCACTTGCTCGAACTCGAAGTAGTAAAAACATTAGGGTTTAGTTGAGTGAGGATGAACCCTCGAATTCAAAAAATATAATGGCCCTTAAGCTCTTGAATCGGGCCGATATGGCCTCATAAGAGTGGTTTTTTCCCTTTTCGGCTTAAAAAGTTCAATTATATAAGAATTTGTTATGCCTTAGCATGAAGTAAGTCTGTACCCGTGGGTTTTTTTGGGGGTTTAATGTTATCGAAATCCTTTGATTTTTTGTGCCTTAGCACAAGTTTGTTCAGTACTAAATTTTTCGAAGGTTCGAACAATTCGATATCCCTTAAGGTTTTTCGAGGGCTGACGTTATCGAAGCCCTTTGGTTATTTTACCAAGGGTAGACTTTTTAACTAGTTTATAAAAGAATTCTAAGATCTGTTTTTATTGCGGAATTCGGACGTCTCTGAACCACACTAGTTTGGCCGTAGCCTTGGGATCTGCCTCTTGGGCTTATTTTTCCAATTATACTTCGAGCTTGTTCGAAGCGTCAGTCCCCGAGTGGGGGTGGACTTAGCCTAAAAAAATGAGTATTGCCTTTTTTAAGGTCTTATAGTCTCGAAGTTTAGTATTCGAACATATCGATTTTCGGACGGCAGTCCTCGAGTGCGAAGTTAATTGTTTGAGCTTTAGTTGCGATCAGCCCTTGAGCCAGTTTCCACAATAGATCACAAGTATGAAATTGTAAGGCAGAAATTTCACTAGGGCATGGAACATCTGGTAATAAGGAAAAAATACTTCTTTTGATAGATCATACAACGTACAAATTTTGCCACTAGGGCTCGAGTAATCTACATGAACACGGTTCATTCGACCATTTGGCCCTTTATAAAATTTACCTATCTAGACCCTATCGACATGAAGTATTTTCCTTGAAAATATAATATCCGAGGGTGATTCCCCCAATATTCGCGGTTGATTGTAAAGAATCCTCGGATACTCTAAGTTAGCACGAACATTGGTTACCTTGTTAAAAACCTTGCCAGAAAAACCCATTTGGGACAAAAAGCGGTCGAAGGGAAAAAGAGTGCAACACATGCTTTCAGACCTAAGGACTTTATGCTTGGAGAAAACATCGATGCCTTCGGTCGAACACCTGCAACAATTTAGTATAAAACATAAATGAAAACGGAGAAAGTCATACCTTAACAATAATATCGTTTGAGGAGTGATATGTTCTAATTATTTGGCAGTTATTCGTCGTTCATCGTGCCAAGCTTGTGGGATCCCTTTCCGCTTATGTCGAGGACCTGATACGGTCCTTACCAATTTGGGCCGAGTTTTCCTTCACTTGGGTCTCGACTATTGAGAGTGACTTTTCTCATAACTAAGTCCCCGATTCTAAAGTGGCGAAAATTGGTCCTTCGATTGTAGTACCTTTCGATGTGCTGCTTTTGTGCGGCCATTCAGACGAGGGCTACTTTCCATTTTTCATCTAGTAATTCGAGTCTTGTATTCATTGCCTCATGATTCGATTTTTCCGTTGTGTATCAAAACTTGGCACTAGGTTCCCCAATCTCGACCGAGATCAGAGCTTCAGTGCCATAAACTAAGGAGAACGGTGTTGCCCCCGTATTGGATTTCGGCGTTGTTCGATACGCCTAAAGGACTTGGGGGAAAATTTCTCTTCATTTTCCCTTAGCGTCGTTCAATCTTTTCTTTAGATTCTGAATGATGGTCTTGTTCGTTGATTCGGCCTGTCCGTTCCCACTAGGATGATACGGCATCGACAAGATCCTTTTTATTTTGTGATCTTCGAGAAACTTTGTTATCTTGCTGCCGATGAATTATTTTCCATTGTCGCATACGATTTCGGCAGGTATTCCGAATCGGCATACGATATGATCCCAGATGAAGTCTATAACTTCCTTTTCTCTGATTTTTTCGAAGGCATGTGCTTCAGCCCATTTAGAGAAATAGTCAGTCATAAATAAAATGAATTTAGCTTTACCTGGGGACGATGGCAGAGGGCCGACGATGTCCATTCCCCATTTCATGAACGGCCATGGGGATAAGACTAATTGAAGTTGCTCTCCGGGCTGGTGGATCATTGGCGCATGCCTTTAGCACTTGTCGCATTTTCGAACGAATTCCTTAGTATCTTTTTCCATATTGGCATAATAATATCCCGCTCTGATGACTTTACGAAGCAGTGATTCGGCATGGGAATGGTTTCCACAAGTACCCTCATGAATTTCTCGTAGGACGTAGTCGGTGTCACCCGGTCCCAAACATACTGCCAAGGGTCCATCAAAAACATCCTTTTGTATAAAGTTCCATATTCGGCCAGAGTGAATCGTGCACCCTTCGTTCGTAGAGTCCTTGATTCTTAGGGTCCGATGGGAGTTTCCCGCTTTTTAAATACTCGATGTATTTATTCCTCTAATCCCAGGTTAGGCTTGTGGAGTTTATTTCGGCATGGCCTTCTTCGATCATTGACTTCGAAAGTTGCACGATAGTCCCCGAGCTAATTTCGTCGTATTCGACTAATGACCGTAAATTTGCAAGGCCATCAGCCTCACTAGTTTGTTCTCGAGGTACATGTTGTAGGGTCCATTCTTTAAATCGATGTAATGTTACCTGCAATTTATCCAAGTACCTCTGCATTCGATCCTCTCTAACCTCGAAGGTTCTGTTGACTTGGTTTACCACCAGTAGGGAGTCACATTTGGCCTCGATAACCTCTGCTCCTAAGTTTTTAGCCAGTTCGAGACCTGCAATCATGGCCTCATACTCTACCTCATTGTTATTCAACTTAGAAGTTTTTATACATTGTCTAATTGTATTTCCTGTGGGCGGCTTCAAAATGATGCCTAGCCTAGACCCCTTCACATTCGAAGCGACGTCTGTGAAAAAGGTCAACACCCCCGAAGATGTACCTGATTTTAGCAAAAGTTCCTTTTCGACCTCGGGTACGAGGGATGGCGTGAAGTCGGCCACGAATTCTGCTAAGATTTGAGACTTGATGGTCGTTCGGGGTTGATACTCGATATCATACCCATTGATTTCGACGGCCCACTTGGCCAATCGGCCCGAGAGTTCGGGTTTGTGTAAAACATTACGAAGAGGATAAGTGGTCACCACACAAATTGGTTGACACTAGAAATATGGTTTTAATTTTTTAGAGGCGCTTATTAAAGCAAGCGCTAATTTTTTAAGTGTGGGTACCGGGTCTCGGCCTCACCTAAAGTTCGACTAACATAGTAAATTGGAAATTTCGTACCTTTCTCTTCTCGAACTAAGACCCCACTTACCGCGACTTCCGAGACTGCCAGATATAAGTAGAATTGCTCGTCCGTTTTCGGGGTATGAAGCAATGGTGGGCTCAAGAGATACCATTTTAACTCTTCCAATGCCTGTTGACATTCCGGGGTCCAGGCAAGATTGTTCTTCTTTTTGAGCAGTGATAAGAACCTATGACTTCGATCTGAAGACCTCGAGATAAACCGCCCCAAGGCGGCTATCCGCCCTGTTAATATTTGCACGGCCTTAACGTTGTGATGTCTTCGATTGCCTTGATTTTATCGGGGTTGATTTTGATTCCCCTATTCGACACCATAAAGCTGAAGCACATTTCGCGGGATTGAGCCTCATGTTGTATTTTCTCAATATGTTGAAGGTTTCCTGCAAACGTGTTAAATGGTCTCTTGTGCGTCGGGACTTAACTAGCATATCGTCAATATATACCTCCATTCATTTACCTATTTGTTCTTTGACCATTTCGTTCACTAGGAGTTGGTAAGTAGCACCAGCATTTTTTAGTCCAAATGGCATTACGTTATAACAATATGTGCCATATTTAGTGATGAATGAATTATTTTCCTAATCCTCCGGGTTCATTTGAATTTGATTGTACCCGGAGTAGGCATCGAGAAAACTAAGGACCTCGTGGCCGGACGTGGCATCGATCATGCGATCGATATTCGGCAAAGGAAAAGAGTCTTTGGGACATGCTTTGTTTAAATCTTTATAATCTACGCACATCCTAAGTTTGTTCCCCTTTTTATGGACTACAACTATGTTTACTAACCATTCGGAATATTCTAATTTCCGAATGGATCCTATTTTGAGAAGTTTGGTTACCTCGTCCTTGATGAATGCATGTTTTACCTCGGACTGGGGCCTTCTCTTTTGTTTTACCGGTCTGAACTTCGGGTCCAAACTCAATCGGTGTGTTGTTATCTTCGATGGGGTCCCTGCCATATCTAAGTGGGACCAAGCAAAACAATCCATATTACCAATAAGAAACTTAATGAGTTTTTTCTTGAGTTCGGGGGTTAACCCTGTACCCAGGTATACCTTTCGTTCGGGTAGGTACTCGATCAATATAACATGTTCCAACTCTTCGACTGTTGATTTGGTGGCATCGGAATTTTCGGGGATAATGAAGGATCGAGGGATCCAATAGTCGTCGTCCTCTTCTTCCGTTCCCTGCTTTTCCGACTGAGTCGAGGCTAGTGGATGTGGTTGTGGTTGCTATTTATCCTCATGTTTTCCTTTGACCTCTGATCCCTTTGTTTTCGAAAGCGCCGATGTTGGTATTACCTCATCGACCGCGAACAATTCTTTCGCAGCGTGTTTTTCCCTGTATACTGTTTTCACTCCATCTGGCATTGGGAATTTCAGCATTTGATGAAGGGTTGAAGGGACTACTCTCATATCGTGAATACCCAGTCTTCCGAGCAAGGTGACGTACCATCGCCCTCGATTACATGGAACTTGGTTTCTTGTATAGTCCTAGCTACATTTATCATAAAATAATTTCACCTTAAGTTGTTTCGCTGGCCATGTTGAAACCATTTAGGACCGGAGCTGCAGGTACGATTTGATCTTGTAGGCCTAGCTGCTCTACAGCTCTCGACCGAATTATATTTTCCGAGATCCCTGGATCAATTAACACACGCTTAACCTGAATTTTATTCATAAGGATAGAAATTACCAGAGTGTCATTCTGGGGTTGAGAGATCCCTTCTGCTTCTTCGTCGTTAAATGATACGGTGCCTTCTAGCATATAATCTCTGGTCCGTTTTTCCTTTGTAATGGATACTTTAGTGCGTTTGAACACGGGCCCTTGTGGAATATCGACCCTATCGACGATCATATAGATCACATGTTGTGGATTTTCTTGTTTGTTTTTCCTATTGGCGTCCCTTTCTCTGAAATGGTTTTTGGCTCGATCGCTTAAGAACTCTCGAAGGTGTCCCTCATTGAATAGATAGGCTACCTCCTCCCTCAGTTGTCTGCAGTCTTCGGTTCTGTGGCCATGCGTTCCATGATACTTGCACATCATATTGGGGTTTCTTTGGGAAGGATCGGTTTTGTATGGGTCTGGGCCGTCTAGTATCTTTGATTCTCCCAATGGCCGACACAATGCCGGATGCGTCGATACTGAAATTGTACTCTGATAATTGTGGTGCCTTTGCGGGATCAGCATGCTTATTGAAACCACTTTTTCTCATGAGTCCTCGAGAGCTCTACCCTCGATCGTTCCTCCGATTATTTCGGATGAGATTGCGCCATGGGCCACCATTTCTGCGGTCTGCGTTGTATGGCTGAAATCGGTCTCTATTTGACCGAGGTTCTCTATCGATATCCCTCCAATTTCTGCTTATGGGCATGCTCGGATAGACGAAACCAGAGGGGATCCCCAATTGATCATCTTAGACCCTGATCTTCGACGGGTACCGATTATGTACATCGGCCTAGGTTACCGCCGGATATTCAATTAAGTTCTGCTTCAATTGACGTGATGCCACGAGCTTTGTTCGTTCGAACCTTGAGTAAAATCTTGAACAACCCAATAGCTGTGACCGGTGGTAGTTCCATGCATTCTATATGGAACCGGGATACGAACTCCCTCAGCATTTCGTTATCCTTTTGTTTTACCTTGAAAAGGTCCGATTTCCTCATCGCAACCTTTATTGCCCCAGCATGTGCCTTTACGAAAGAGTCTGCAAGCATGGCGAATGAGTCGATGGAATTAGGTGGTAGATTGTGATACCAGATCATTGCTCCCTTTGACAGGGTTTCTCCAAATTTATTTAGTAGAACAAATTCGATCTCATCATGTTCCAAATCATTTCCTTCATGTATAAGAGGTGACATACTCATTGGGATCGGTGGTCCCATTGTACTTAGGGATTTCCGACATGCGGAATTTCTTTGGAATGGGCTTCGGAACCGCACTAGGGGGAACGGTTTCTGCACAAACTTCTTTGAGTTCATACCTTTTAAAATCGGTTGTTCCCCCGACATTTGATCAATCTGAGAATTGTATGTCTCTAATTTCTTATCATTTACTTCGATTTTCTTTTCTCCCGATTCAATTTGTCTAGTGAGCTCCTCGAGCATCTTTATTATGATGGGGTCAGTCCCTGATTCATTGGCACTCTATCTTTCTGGCACTGGCTCGGTTCTGTGGACGACCTCCGGTTCGACCCCACTAGGCGTTTGGTGCTGGTTTTATAGTTGTGCTATAGCAGCTTGTTGAGCCTGTAGCATTTCGAATATCACCTGGAGGCTGACTCTGCCATCGCCCTGTGTACCTCGACCACCAGATCAGCCTTCCCCACGTACGCTTCCTTCAGGATCAGTGCCCAAATTTGCATTTAAGTCGATGTGCGAGCTGACGTCGACTGGATTGGAAATTGGTGCTCCCTCGAGATCAGCCTGAGGCACCTCGATCCCTGAGGCAGCTACATTGTTGTTTTCCGTGTGAAATCCGAGGTTGTTGTTATCATGTGTAGGTGTTGTTTGTGAGTTTGACATGTTTTAATCCTGAAAACAAAATTACTTACAAGAACAAGCGTAAAGTAGTGTGTGTTATCGAAACCGATATTAAGAAATCACTATTATCTTTAGCCCCACGGTGGGTGCCAAACTGTTTACCCTAAAATTTGGATAACAATTGAACATATATTGTGGTTTTAAGGATATGTGATTTCACTCAACATCGATCGATAAATATGAAGATAAATGATATAATGAATTGTAAGTAAAGCAAACCAGCGTCCATACAGAACTTCGTCCCTCGAATCGAAGCACTCTCGAGCTGATAAGTGTAAGAACAGTGAAAAAATAGAGTGAACTGATGAACAATAATGTAAGCTAGAAAGAAAGAATTGTATTATTTTTTTCTACGAATAATGATGTCTTACAAATGACTAGAATCCCCATTTATATAGTAGAGGAATTCTGCTTATGGTACAATTCTAATTACAGAAGGAAATCACTTAATAGCTAATTATTAACTGCTTCTAATTTGATCCGTTCCGAGATTTACGCCGTGATCCCCGACCAGTCACAAATATCTCGCTCTTCCGTTGTTATGCCATCTCCGATATCGCTCGGTGTCTGTCTCTCTTGGCTTCAATTGTTACCAACCTTGATCTCAAAAGATACTTCGATCTCGAACTCGATCTCTCAGCTTCGTGATTTAGTCGAAGTCGACCTTCGATGCAACATTCTGATCTCGATCAAATAGTAAAATCGGATGGCCCCAATTTCAACCGTATACACTTTTATTTTAGAGTCAAAATTTTGACTTCCATTTCTAAAACAACGAGAGGAAGAACAAAAGGAAGAAAAGATAGAAAAGAAAAAGAACACAAAGATTTTTTTTCCCTCCAAAAATACACATACAAATAGAGATACATAACATATTTTGTTTTGCTCAACGGACAACTAATAAGTGTTCTTTCTTCCAGTTTCTTTTTTTGTGAAGACATGTACTCTCTTGTCTATGCAATTGCATTTATATGCATAAATTTAGCCTTAAAAAAATAAAAAAAATTGATATTTTATGGATTTTATTCTTTTCGGCATTGCAGCAATTACATTTTTTTCAACAAGATCAGAACTTGTTGTTAAGTGCACAAAATAACTCCTTGCAATTGCTTTATTTACTTTTAATTATTCTTCGCCGATTTAAGAATTTTAATTTATACTTGTGCTCTTGAAGATTATTTATTTTCTCATGAAAAGTTATTAGTTTTCTAGGATTAATATTTATCTTTACACAAATAGCCGGCCATATTTATTGTTTACTTTTTCTAGCCGTATACATAGATTATACATTGAGTATACATCAACCTTAAAGGGAAACTCCACTCTATGAATCCTATAAGAAGAGAGGTTGCCCGGGACAGGGAGAACCTTTCCGGCAATACAGATTCCATATCCAAAATGCTCGGAAGGAACCTTCGATATCCAATCCCACGTGGAACCTTGATCTTGTTGAGAAATCGATATCTTACTCCATAACTTTGAGGGAACCATAGCCTGGCAAAGAGTTCGANCAGCGGAACGATAGAGACTTCATTTAACTTAGGTTGATCTAGGCCAGAGACAGACCTACGTCAAGATAATCCCACCTTTGAAACACTTTGGTAATGCTCCCAAATAATGAATCAGAGCACATGGAGCCATTTCCTTATCTTTTTTTCTGTCAAGAAAAAAAAGGGCAGACTAACTGATATTTATATCAGTTAATGAAAGATCCCAATGCAAGAAAAATGCATGTTGGGTCTTTGAAACAGTTCAGATCATTTTAATAATAATAA
>MDKI01132670.1:0-35923 GCA_005239505.1 Nicotiana paniculata | reverse complement strand
TTAGGCCCGTATGTCACGTGTATATGATGATGTAATAAGAATGATATGTTACGTTGGTACTCGATCGAGTAAAGTATCGGGTGTCCGTCGTGGCCCATCGGTTTGGGTCGTGACAATTATGAAAAATTCTTGATGATGTTCATGCACAATTTTGAAGGTATATATGTATATTTAAAAATATATATGGGAAAATTGGGTATCAACATCCACGACCATGAAACAATCTGCTCCTGAGAACTCCCGGTCTCCAAATCCATAGAACACATGAATCACCATATCTGATCCCAACTCCACTACCCGAATGACTAACACATCTCTCATACACGATCATCCCATGAGGAATACTTCTATAGTTCTTCCATGCCACATAGAAAAATTTGAATATCAGCAGTCGATCAACCAGGAGAGTGTCGCAATACTAATGAAGTATCCATAAATCGAAACATAGTGCGCCTTCAAAAATGTATACTCTCCTCAAGAAATACGAAATAGTAATAGCATTCATCTAGACATGTGAAACCGTCCGTGTTGTCTAAGAATTCATGACCTTCCCTTCAAAACTAAACCGTGACCTTGCACGTGCAATTTTCAATCCTACACAACACACTGCATTTATCATGCCATCATAGGAAAAGTACGAAAATATCATAATCCACTCCGATCCACAAGCAAACTACATACTCAATTAGCTAGGAATCTTCCATTTGATCCCATCTAGGAGAAAATCACAATACGCAACATGTCCCACACACCAGCAGGAAATAACATCTCAAACCGTGGTAGAAACCATCGAGAACTCTCCGAAACCAATTTGCACGTAACAAAACCATCAGAACTGAGTCTCTCTAACTCAACCAAGCTACGCAGGCCGTCAAAACCCAAGAGTATCGCCACAAAACACCTGTAGAAACTCACTACATCATAAGTACCCAAAGAACCGATCATATCCCTTACGGTGCTGATCCAACTTACTACCAAGTTATCCTATTTCTCCGAGTTCCTTCTGAATTGCCTTCATATTTATACTTCTCATTGCTAGAACACCACGATCCTTAACCAAAACTCACCCCATGAACTCTAGCATAAAACCACCCCGTCCTAAGGCCCATAAGCCGCTCAATTCTCTCTCCAACACCCTAAAAGTACCACAACCAAGATACTCACTCTAAAGAGACCTTCTGCGAATCTAAAGTCATTTCCTTCACCTTCTTGAATGCTGAAATGTAGAATCCATAATGATATAGAAATGCCACAAGTCTCGACACTATCCAATGTAAACCTCAGTTTCTAGCCATATACAAATCCTGAAAATTCCCAATTTCTACATATAAATCTTGAATCCATTAGAATCATTCTCGAGAGTCATTCACTCTACTCCAATCTCAATTCAACCGACTAAATGGACCGAATGACATGTGCCCCATTAGCACACCAACACCCTAAGAAGTAATCCCACCTTAACGCGGCCAAGAAAACTCCTACTCCATGCACACCACATCCTTCACGAATAACCTCTCAATCATTCCATGCTTTCCATATACCCATAGAGTGTAATACAACCTGTATCTAGAAATCCCCTTGCCCGAATCATCCGTAATCTCAACCTATGCAAGTTATAATTGATTCACCATTATACTTCAAACCGAAACCAATACAACACATAATCGTGCAATCCACTTGTCGATAGCAGACTCCCCCACTTGGCCCAAATCCATATATCAAAACACACCATAACTCACAATGCTCATACTCTATTATTGCCATAATAGCGTACTGAGGTTCAACTAAATCCTTCATGAGCTCCTATGACAAAAAATATCTAATACTTCAAATTATCTGCAAATATCGCATTCACCCTTGTAACAATTAGGCCAACTCCACAAGCGGTCCAAACTCAAATTTCAACACATATAATTCGTTGGTAAAGGAGAACTATCTACAAAAACAACATAGGGATCACGCACCCTCAAGACGCCCCTCAGTAGATAACCCACCTGTTTTTCCTCAAACTGACATCTCTCTATACCCTTCCACAATCATAACTATTACGCAATCACTTAATCTTCCTGAGCCTGAACCCATAACACGACATGAAAACCCATTTCACTCCACAACTAAACAACATGAAAGAAGATCCTTCAACTCACCCATAACTCGAGACTATACGTCAAATCAAGACAGAAATCAAGCACTCAATAGTCCTTTCTACATCTCAAGTAAACTCTTCTCGTCTTTCGAACAAGAACACTTCCCTTCATCACATCATACTCTTTATATATATAACCACTCATCGAGACACAAATTCCACTCATAGGAATACTACCAGACGTATAAGTCCAAAAGCACGTGCTCACACAATCAAAATCTCTATGCTCAAGCTACAGTCAAAACCCGGCCTCAAGTCCTCCATACTGGCCCATTATCAGCACAGTGGGATCACATCTCACACCGTATCCACGAAATTTGCAATCCGTCGATGCACAACTTATACTGAACGCTCACATGCGCATACGAATGCGTGGAAGGAATTCAAAGAGTTACGCTTCAAGCTGAATCAATGCTACACGATAAAGAAAGAAATATGGAAAGTATATCCTAAATATCATGTAGCCTCTCAAAGATATGTATGGACGTCATCATACATATCCGCAAGACTCTACTAGACACTTGCTCATGACTTGTAGAACCTATGAACCTAGAGCTCTGATACCAATCTGTCACAACCCAAAATCCAACTTGTTGTGATGGCAACTAATCCAACCTGCTAGGTAAGCCAATTAACAACTATCAAATTCTAATGAATTTTAATAAGACAATTAAGTAAAAGAAAATATTTGAATCTTATACATTTTCTAAGGACTGGTAGTACAAATCATGAGCTTATAAGATTAGAATTTCAAAATTGGTATGAAATAAATATATCATCTGTTCGAAATTTATATAAACAGATTTTTATGAATCTAAGGCTACCATGAACAAGAGGCAGCTACGACTGGAATGCAAGTACATCTTCAAATCCAGTTCTCGTCGATCTCAGCAACGTCAGCAGCCAACATCTGCACGCAAGGTACAGAAGTCTAGTATGAGTATAATCGACCTACTCAATAAGTAACAAACCTAACTTAGGTTGAAAGCAGTGACGAGCTAGAACAAAGGTCAGGTCCAACACCAATAGCCAAGAACAGTTCATAATAACGTAAAGCAAGTAATAAAGGAAGTAATTAAAAGATGAAATGCTCTGTTTATTCATAGTATACCAAAAAAATAGATCCTATTTTCCAGTATATCAGTTAAAACCCAAATCCTTTACTGAAATCATCGAAAATATGAGTAAATTTGATTTTTCCCAAAAATCCTTTCAATAATAAATAGGATATTCCATTTTTCTTTCCAGGTAGCCAATGTAACATATATCACTATGCTCATATGTCAATACGTGTGAGAAGTCATGAATGACATGATACCGTACAACATGAAAAATAAATGCATATCTATGCTTGTATGTCATATGTGCATGTCAATGCCATGTACCTCAGTGATAAACTCATGTACTCACACTCTCGGGGTACTAAATCTCACTGTGTCACACTTTCCACCCATCATGCTCAACCACTTATTACTGTATATGGCCAATCCGGCCAGGGAAGATCCATCTCGGAATATATACATCAATTGAACATCAGTCGCGCAGTACTGAGTAGGGCCAAATCTAGCCTGTGGGGAAGATCCATCCCCAGGTATATAAATGCTTCGGACAAGATCCATGTCTAGGGAAGATCCATCCCTTAATATAATCAACCATGCTAAATGGGGGGGTGTGCAGACTCCGGACGGGCTCCTTCAGTCCAAGCGCTATATCAAGCCAATCATGGCACAAATCAATATAACTTGTTGCGGCGTGTATCCCGATCCCACAATATAATCAATATAACATGTTGCGGCGTGCAGCCCAATCCCATAATATCACTCACACTCAGGCCCTCGGCCTCACTCAGTCATCAATCTTTCCAGTCTCTTGGGCTCACAATGCCATGGAACTAGCCCAAAATGATGATATGATGTGTCAATAAATGGTAACAGAGATTGAGATATGATATGCATATGAATGAGTATGACTGAGTATGTAATGCAATGAAAGCAGATAACCCAACAGCAGAAATGACCTTAGTGGGTCCCAAGAGGATAAGCATGTAGCCTAGACATGGTTTTTAACATGGATCACAACTCAATAACTCAAGTACGTAGTGATTTCATGGTTACATGTAAGGTCAGGTAACTACACAAGTAGCACATAAATAACAGAGTCACAATTCACAAGGTGCACGCCCACACGTCTGTCACCTAGCATGTATGTTACCTCAACATTGACCACATACTCAGCACCAAGTTTAGAAGAGTTACTTACCTCGAACAAGCCAAATCCAATAGCGAACAAGCCAAGCAATGCTCCAAAAATGCCATCATGCGCGCTCCGACCTTCGAACGGCTCAAAACTAACCAAAAATAACTCAAATACATCAAACAATACTAAAAGAACCAATCTCACTAAAAAAAGGTCAAATCTTGAATCAAAAGCCCAAAATCAACCAAAACGTCCTACCGGGGGCCACGCCTCGGAACCCGACAAAACTCAAAAAATCCGACAACCCACTCAATTACGAGTCCAACCATACTTGTTTCACTCAAATCCGACTCCAAATCGGTGTTCAAAATTTACAAATTCACATTATGAAACTTTATGCCAAAACTCTCAATTTCCTCTTTGAAAATCATCAACCAAAAACTAGAATTGAAGATAAATTCATGAAATATAACCAAAATCGAATAGAGAACACTTACCCATATTCATATGGTGAAAATTGCTTCAAGAATTGCCTCAATCCGAGCTCCATAGCTCCAAAAATGATAAAATGGCTGAAACCCCCAATGTGAGATCTAATAGAATCTTCCCAGCTATTACACTTCGCAAACGCAGACAATTCCACGTGTTCGCATAGAACAAATGCTCACCGGCTGAAATTTCTCTTTTGCGAACACAGCACCACAAATGCGAATGTGATGAAGAAAAACTCCTAGAGTTACGCGATCGCACACCACATTTCACGATCGCGAAGAACAAACGCCTGACATCCTCAGGCCTTCCTTCTTACTACGCGAACGCATCACCAGGCTCGCAAATGCAGTGAACAAATGCCTCAATCTTCGCGAATGCACTCTAGACTTGCGAACATGTTGAACAATCCTACCCAGCCATCCAACAACCCTATGTGATCGCTATCTACACTCCGCGATCACAATGAAGGAAACCAGAAGCCTAGAATTCTGCAGAACCAGCAATGCAATTATGAAGGAAAATATCCTGAAATCAATCTACAACACGCCCGAGCCCCTTGAGTCCCATAACATATTACGAACCTACTTGAGGCCTCAAATCACACATAACAATATCAAAACGACGAATCGCACCCTAAATTGAAATCCATGAATTTTGAACTTTTCACCTTCAATAACTCGTGCCGAAACATAGCAAATCAACCCGGAATAACCCAAATTTTGCACACAAGTCCCAAATGTCATAACAAATTTATTGCAATTCCCGAAACTAAAATCTGAATCGGATAATAAAAAGTCAACTCTCTGTTAAACTTTTGAACTTTCCAAATCTTCAAATTTCGAATTTTCGCCAATTTTGCCAAAACCTTCTAGAAACATCCAGATGCAAATCCGGGCATACTCCCGAGTCCAAAATTACCATTCGTACCTACCGGAACCATCAAAAATCCGTTCCAGGGTCAAATTCATGAAAAGTCAAACTTGGACAACTCTCCCAATTTAAAGCTTCAACAATGAAATCCAGTTTTCCAATTCGATTTCGAATAACTTGAAAATCAAAATCGACGATTAACATAAGTCATAATACATCATACGGAGCTACTAATGCCCGTAAACTACCGAGCGAGGTGCAAATGCTCAAAACGATCGGTCGGGTCGTTACACTCTACAATGTCATTTTGAGTGTGAACATGAGCTATAAGATGTTCACTTTTATCCCAATTGATAAGAAATACTCATCAAATGCTTGGGATGAAAATTCGGCAGCATTATCAAGTCTAATAGACTTAATTTATCGGGAAAGTATGCCCATAATCGAATTATATGTGCCATTAATTTTGCAAATGTCAGGTTGTGAGATGACAATAGGCATACATGAGACCATCTAAAAGATGCATCTATTAAGATTATAAAATATTTACACGATCCATTGGGTGGGTGAATAGATCCACAAATATCCCCTTGTATACATTCAAAAAACGCAGAGGATTCAATCCCAACCTTTGTTGGTGATAGTCTAATAATTAACTTGCCATAATAACAAGAAGTTAAGAAAATTCATTATTTAAAAGAATCATTAAATTCTTAATGGATGCCCATTTGAGTTTTATAATTCGTCTCATCATAATTGATCCATGATGTCCCAATCAATCATACCAAAGTACAAAAGTAAAGTATTGGAATCAGTAGCCGTTTGGTTTACGATAGAATGTGCCTCAATTCCACTCATTCTTGTCCAATACAGACTACAAGACAGAGATAAGAACTTCTCAATAACCCTTTTCTTGCCAGAGACATTCTTTGTAACAAGGAGATATTCAAGATTATTCTCATCTATTATCTGGATATGATATCCATTTCGGCAGATATCTTTAGAACTCAACAAGTTCCTTCTGGACTTGGAGGAGAATATTGCATTATCTATGATAAGTATTGTAATCCTTAGGCAGAGTTATAGTAGCTCTTCCAGAGCCTTCAATTGAATTATTACTACCAAAAATTATAGTAACATCTGTCTTGCACATACTTAAATGGATATTGTATGTGTCGTACATGAATCAATTAAACAAATATGTTTACAATTGAACTTTGATCCAATTTGTCTTATATCTATATTTGCTTCCCATGGTTTGACATATAAAAAGAAATATACGAATAAATATTAGTATTTTTGAATATATACTAATAACCATAGTTCTCATCATATAAATTCTCTATTATAACATAGATATAATAGCTAGTTCTCATTATACACTACATGATGCTCCAACTAACTACTTGCCACTTTTTTTGAAAATCCTCACTTAATGTCTTTCCAGTCAATAATTCTCCCTCAATTATTAACGTCACAAACTACTTCGGAACTTCCAAGGGAAAACAAACTGAAAAGATCAAATAAATATACTACAATTTATTATTGGTAATCATAATCAGGCCAAATAGAAAACAAGATACAAAGTTCAATGAGATATCACTAAAATTACAACCACATATAAATAATTACCCACATATATTATGCAATTAGGAAACGGTAACAACGTGCTATGCACCAAATTATGTACTATTATTGATTTTCTTAAAACGAATATTAGAACTATATTTAATATAATTTTCATATTAATTTTATACAATGTCTTTTGTATGTATTTTGTATCTACATTGTATATATTTTGTATGTGGTCTGCTTTTCTTCCTCTCCGAAATTCTAATCAAAACTTCATCTCTTAATGCAATTTTGATACATATCAACAATTTTATGTAAAAAGATAGTATTGATACCTTAAATGCAAATTTCATATAACGATTCATGTGTTATACAATTATTTTTTAACTTTCATACAATATATATATACTACAACAGAATACAATTTAAATACAATGTGCATACAACTTTAATATAATTTCGTAACTATTGTATATCATGTGTTCTTCTTCTTCCTCGAGTTTCAATATGAAATTAAGCCAAAATCAAGTCTAATCTTCATAATTTTTATACAAATTTTATACAATATGTCTTTTGTATATTTTATATCTGAATTGTATATATTTTGTTTGTGATGTGTGCTTCTTCCTCTCTAAAATTCCAATCAAATCCTACTCTCTTAATACAATTTTGATATATATTGTTTGCAATAAATTTTCAAGATATGAAAATTAAATTGCAATTAAAAAATAAGAGAAAAATATTTTTACTAATCAATGTGAGTACAATTCTGTTTATCCCTTGATTCTTCTCTCCTGATTATCTCCATTATTCAAGGGCTAAAGCAGCGTATTTCTCGAATGTAGGATGGGCAGACCTCCTGGGGATGTATTATATTTGATCTCTAGCTTCTTGAACTATCTGATTTTCAAGAAGTATTCGGCCATATTTTGATCTCTTTGTGAATATCCCAAGAGTTTATGGGAATTTTAAGACGCCTCTTCAAGGGAATATGTATCCTTCATATATGTGAATTAGGTTTAGGGTAGAGTAACCTACAAGCAACCCTAATAGACTCCTAGGATTTCAAGACTCCTATAATATCTTTAATTTAGGATTTATCTTGATTAGTTAAAATTTTAGTGTCTACAAATACCCCCTACTTCAAGGTTTGTCGAGGTGTAGGCTTGCTGAAACTTAAAGACGGGACTTGAAGTACTCAACCACCATAACGGATAATCTTGAAACTTGTAGTTTTTGATTTGCAGGAGGAAGAGATGAAGTGCAGAACTGGACCCACTGGGCGTGCCAATTTGTTTGCAATAAATTTTCAAGATATGAAAAATAAACTGCAATTAAAAAATAAGAGAAAAATATTTTTATTAATTACTGTGAGTACAATTCTTCTTCTCTCCTGATTATCTTTATTATTCAAGGGCTGAAGCAATGTATTTCTTGGATGTAGGATGGGCAGACCTCCTGAGGGTGTATTATATTTGATCTCTAGCTTCTTGAACTATTGATTTTCAAGAAGTATTCGGCCATATTTTGATCTCTTTGTGAATATTTCAAGAGTTTATGGAAATTTTGAGACGCCTCTTCAACGGGAATATGTATCAATTTATATAGGTGTGAGTTAGGTTTAGGGTAGAGTAACCTCCAAGCAAACCTAATAGACTCCTAGGATTTCAAGACTCCTATAATATCTTTAATTTAGGATTTAGCTTGATCAGTTAAAATTTTAGTGTCTACATATATCTAGGGGCGGGCGTTCGGGCAGTTCAGATTGAATATAAAATTGCGGTTTGGATTTTTAATTTTCGGATTTAATAAATTACAATCCAAATCCAATCCAATTAATTTCGGATTGGATCGGATTATATAAGTTCGATTTCGGATTAATCGGATTGAATCTTTTAGATTTTCGGTTCTAGATTTTAAGCGTATAACTTGAGCTTATAGAAAACACTCGACATAAAAATAATCATTTAAATGAAGTAGAAAGAAGGTAATCAAAATATGATTTAGTATATTCTCGACTCTATATAATGCCTCTTAAAAAAAGGTCTTGAATATGCAGTACATCACACTGATTCAAATTATACTATTATAAATTAAAAGATTAACCGGAAAAGGTGACCTCAAAATTTAATCATTAGTCAACTTCGGCCTTGACTCTTCAGTGTTTACAAACGCACGTATTGTGTGGTTGTGTGGGTGATACGTCAGAGAAAAGAAAAACCCTATATTATATTTGATTTGGTAGAGAATCTCATATTGGATTTAGTAATTTGTATTGAATATACGGGCTAATTTTTAATGGGCATGATACTATTGGAGATTTAGATTTATTAATATTAGGTATGTATATGGGTAATATCGTAATGGGCTAATGTCTAACTGGTAAGGCTAAGTATAAGGTAAAAAAATTCGGATTTTCGAATATCCGAAATTTCGAGGTCCCAAATACAAATTCCAATCCAAAATCTAAAAAATTTAAAAATAAAATCCGAATAATCAAAAATCCAAACCAAAAATTCAAAAAGTTTGGATTTTGGTTCGGATTTCGGGTTTGCCCAAACTATACCCACCCCTACATATATCAACTTTATGCAAAAAAATAGTATTGATAACTAAAATATAAATTTTATACAACGATTCATACATTATACAACTATTTTTCAACTATCATACAACATTCAAATTAAAAATAAATATATACATATAACTACAACAGAATAAAATTACATACAATTATAATACAACTTTACTACAATTTCGTAAGTATATTGTATTTCATGTCTTCTTCTTCTTCTTCGACTTTCAATATGAAATTCAGCCAAAATCAAGTCTAATAATCTTCACCAAAACACCCTCAAAAGTGAGATATAAACTCCAAACAATATTTCCAATTATTTGCAATAATACCCAATCCAAACAAATAATAATTTTTGAAAACCCAAATTCGATTTCAAAGCTTCAAAGTTTTTTAATAGCTGTCAATAGTGGAGAGTCAAACACCTTCAAAATTTATAATCCTACGAAGAATTAGGAGAGTTTAAAGTCTCCGCATATGTTATAGCCCAACTAAAGCGAAGTGAATCTTCGGGCTTTGCAATTTTAATTTCCTTGAGCATTTATCTTTTCAAATCATAAACTGATATTCCTAATGAGTCTTCAGGATTTGCGAGAGAGAGAGAGGGGGGGGGGGGATGGAGAAAGAGTGTGGGCAATTATAAAGGGATAAGGAAATAACTGATATTCCGTATTCAATTTCTTAAGATAAAGGGATACTCATTTAAAACTTAATTGTATATAATTGGTAAATTGTATATGACCGTGTAATTAAATTAAAACTTGAGTAGAGAGGGTAATAAAGTTCCAAATAGTGTATAGAAGGTAAAAATCCCTAATATTCCTAATCATTGACTACTCAATTAAACTACTATTATTTTAAAATATATAAAATAAATAAATAAAATAAATACCACCAAGGTTTCATAAGAGACAAACTTTTCTATCATTAACGATATAAAATATATACAAACAATTAATTTCTATGATATTTTGAAAAATTTATGCACGTAAAAAATTATACTTACTTGATATGACATTCTATTAGTTATATGAACTAACATGATAATTAATATATTTTCACTTCTAACTTGTAACTTAATTTTAGTATCTTGATGTATTTTGATGGAAAAAACGAAGAAGCAATCTACACTTTGTTTACACCTATTAATGAATATAAAATATTTGTTGAATCATATAAAGTTTATTGCTCTATCATTATTAAATAATATACATTTAGCTTGATTTCGCAGTAACTCTTACACTAAATTATTGAGTTTAAATAAATATTTTGCAAAATGGAATTTTCTTCGGTCTATGGTCGTTAGAGGCAGAAGAAGCCTTTTGACACTAAAGAATTTGATATGATTGGATAAGCAAAAATAATTATGAGATAAAATTTAGTATGGTCTCATTCCTTATTTGGTTACTAATTTTGGAATAAGTTATTTCAAGATAAAAAATAGTATCTGGATAATTTATACCTGTGAGAGTGGAATAATATTCCAAAATATATAAAACAGTAAAATCGACAATCCCAGAATTAATACAACATACCAAACAATCAATAAAAAATAATACTAAGATAATTAATTCTAACATAATTAATCTCAACATAACTAATTTCAGTATAACTAATTCCAGCATAATTTGTCTTCAAACGAAACGACCCTTAAGAGTCAATTTAGTCAAGCTTCTAGGTGGCTAAAAGCATTTTTTTTTTTGTTGAAAAAAAAGCTTTCTTGAAAATTTGAGGTGTTTTGCCATAAAGAAGTGTTTTTGAGCAATAATAAAAGTTATTTTTTCGCTAAAAGTTCTAGGTTATTCCAAATAGCATAAGTTAAAATTTAATTTTTTCAATACAAATGTATTCTTACTATAAATTTATGTTTTTCACATTATCTATCATTAATATAACATTATTTTTGTTTACATAACCCTGCTTTATTTCTACCATATGTATTCCTCTTTAGGATAATCTTTCTACTATAAAGATGGCTCTTCTTTTTTCTTCTATCGACTTTTTTATCATTCTTCTTTGAAATAACAAACATAATCACCAGATTCGAACATTTTCTTCACAAGGTTTGGTTTTTTTACAGTGTACTAATTTTATTTTACGTTTTTATATTTAATTAAATATAAATTAATTACTTTTTTTTTTTATAATTTAAAGTCATTTCTCTTATTAAATCATTATAAATTGGACCTTGGTACTATCTTTTTGCATAATTCTACCCTCAACAGTACTTTTTTGAAAGATTGGCAAAATATTATTTACTTATCATATCACAAAAAACATAATTGATCAAACGCAAAATGTTCTCCAAAATTACTGTTTCCAAAAAAGCACTTGTGGAAAAAAGTACTTTTTAAAATAAATAATTTTCGACATCAAATGTACTCTAAGTTCAATTTAATTCAATATTTTAAACATATAAAATTTCATAAGATATTAGTTAATCAAACCCGTAATCTAAAAAACAAAATGAATTTTGTGCAAAAAAATCTTTACCGTAATTATTAACCCTTCAAATTTAAATCTTGGAAAACATGTTTTATTCCAAGAAAGACTTGATTCTCTTATAAATGGAAGCCCAGCCACCAAAATTGCGACTGTTCCCAAGTCATATCCCTCAAGTCACATTTGGTTTCTCCTTTTGTTTGGGATAAGAAAATTAGAGAAAGACAGTAATGTCTGGAGGTATAGCCCGTGGCCGTCTTGCAGAGGAGCGCAAAGCTTGGCGCAAAAATCACCCCCATGTTAGTTTTTATATTAAATTTTTAACTTTTTCTTGATTTCCAGATTTTATGGTTTTGATTTGTAAATTTTAGTACTTGTTTTTGAATGGTTATTTTGGTTTTTTTTAGGGGTTTGTAGCTAAGCCAGAGACACTTTCGGATGGATCAGTGAACTTGATGGTGTGGCACTGCAGTATTCCTGGTAAAACAGGAGTAAGTTTTCAACTTTTCATCAACCCCAATCAGTATTTTGATATAAAGATTTAAACTTTGCTCTGTTTCCCCACAACACTTGTGACTATGAATGATCTGTCATGATCAGCAATTAAAGTGTCAGCCAATTTGATTCCTTTTGTTGGTTTTTTATTGTGTCTGTTGTAGTATTTTTGCAGTTACTTATGAATCTTTGTCGAATAACGTGTGTTTTCTATGTTACTGCATTGAAGCCCTTTGTTAGGCATCAAGTTATAGCTTCTAGGTTATCTTGGTTTTGTTAGCATTATGTTTAATTAGGACCCTGTCGAACTTTCCATGTATATGTTGATTACCGTATTGCTTAACGTTGAAAAAAGTTGCAGGTTACCACCCGGACCAATTCTGATACCATTAGCATTGCGTGGAAATGAAAATTTAACCTACGCCATCGATGACTTAAGAATTCGCATCGTTTTCTTGACTTTCTTAGTAGCTTTGATTAAGTGGTTTCTCATTGTTTTGTAAATTATCACCAAGTATGGTATAGTTGGGGATACAAAATGGACACATTTTACCATATTCGTGAAGAGAAATTTGAGAGCTTTAGATGAGGTTTCAATGAGTTGCTGCTGTTTCTGTCATTAGGCTATGCTCATGGTTATCCAAATTGGTTTGAAATCTTTACAGCAAGTTCATATACGGCTATCACCTTCCTATTAAGATTTGTGGTTCTTCATACTTAGAAAACAAGTTCCATTGGCTGTTAAAAGGAATCCAAAACATTTTGATGGTTAGCTTTATTTCTCATTGTTCATTTGAAGGATATCACCTCAATCATTTCCCTGTCCATTAGATAATTCAACTTTTAAATTGAGCTACCTCAAATATTGTAGAACATATTGCAGTAGCAAGTGATTTAAGATTCTTTTTAGCTGTGGCATGAGATTTTGAAGTGTTACAGTTTGGTATTCACTTACCCTAAGTGGTAAAAAGTGTAGAACCTGCATGTAGGGATGAGAACATTATGGATCCATTTGCTTGATTGGTTTGAAATTACTTTGTCATAGCACTAGGTTCATTATGCGAAAAATTGGTACTCCTGTAGTTCCCTTACCATTTCTAAACTCAAATCTAGCGGCAATAGTGGATGAAGGATTTCAAGAAGCTGGTTGCAGTACTACTTTTAATAAAGACTGGAAATGTGGTTATATGGAATCTAATGGTAACGAAACTAGACGGATAGCTATAATTAGTTGATACTATCATCTCAATAAACAATAATATAATTTACAATAAGTGGTTAGAAGTTTATTCTTGTACAGCCACTAAGAAACAAGAGCGGGTGTTGTTTGGTATATTTAAAATTATGTTGAAGCTTTTGTCTAACTTCAAGTCTCACAAACAAGAAGTTGATCAAGAAAATGAAGGTCTGAAAGAACTTTAGATCATCATTACTGAATCTAACAAGTAAAACTTAAATTTAAAGAAAAAGTGATATGTGTATGGGCAGCCTGATGCACAATGCATCCTGCATTCACGCAGGATTCGAGGAAGGGCCATACCTAAGGGATGTGATGTAGAGAGCTTACCCTAATGCAAGCATTAGTGGCGGCTTCCACACCTCGAACGCGTGACCTATAAGTCAGATGGAGACAACTTTATCGTTGCTCCTAGGCTCCCATCAAAAAAACTTTATATGTATAGCATATGAAATATTGAAGAGGATCATCTATTGGTTAGTAACATCTACATATTCCAATCTTGAATTAAGTGAAATTTGAGCATGGGTACAATACTTTTTCCAGTTACCAGGTTTATGAATAAGTTTTACTTGTTGAAAGTGAAATCAAATGCTCATAATAGGGCTGACTATTTAAAGCTAGATTGAGAAAATAGATCAAGTTGAGCAAAATAGTGTAAAAGTTATAGAACTACTTGTTTTGTACAAATAATCAAATGGCTGCTCCTTAATTTATTTCCTTTTTTCCCGTGATTTCTTTTGATTCCTCTGTTTTCCTATTTCCTGTATCGTAGTTTGTATTATAATTAATAAAAAAGATTTGGGAGCTTTTTATCTTCATAAATCTCTAGTTTTGCTTTTTATGTGATGGAACAGGTTAAACCATGGTTAATTGTTAGGAATGGGTGTACTATTTTACGGAAAATTTCTTGGTGACAATATGCAGAGCTCATTCCTTTTATACTTTACGTTACAGGGTTTTGCCCAACATCAATATAATTATTTACCTTATCAGAAAAAAATAATAATAAAAAATAATGGTATGATGCTTGTTAAACTTTAGCATTTTCTGATTCTTAACCATGTATGTTGTTAGTAGGTGCTTTTTGGGTAATTAACACCTTTTGAGTACATGCAGACGGATTGGGAAGGCGGTTTTTATCCGGTTACGATACACTTCAGTGAAGATTATCCTAGCAAACCACCAAAGTGCAAATTCCCACAAGGCTTCTTCCATCCGAATGTGTATCCATCAGGAACAGTTTGCTTGTCGATCCTCAACGAAGATAGCGTATGTAGAGTGTGCCATTTCTCTGTACTATCTTCCTTTTTGTTGTCTGTGTTTACTAACATGACGGCTGGTAATTGTGTTTTTTATCTTGGGTAGGGGTGGAGACCAGCTATTACAGTGAAACAGATACTGGTTGGTATCCAAGACTTGTTAGATCAGCCAAACCCTGCTGATCCTGCCCAAACTGAAGGGTATCATCTCTTTATTCAGGTAATATTGGTTTCCTAAAATCAAATGTTTTGTCTTTGTACACTCTGGGGTAGGGGTAAGGTCTGCGTACACTTTACCCTCCCCAGACCCCACTTGTTGGATTTTACTGGGTTGTTGTTTGTCCTAAATCACTTGATTTTACTGGGTTGTTGTTTGTCCTAAATCACTTGTCTTACCCTCACTTCCTAATTTTTCTTCCTTAAAAAGGAATATATTTTCTGTATGACATTGCCAAAAAGGTGCAAGTAGACACTTTTAAAGCTTCAAGAATGGACACATTTTTCATGGAGGGTCAGATGAGGTAATTTAAAAGGGATAGAGGGACTACTAATTTAACCACGGTGTAGTCGAGGCCACTTAGCATGGGACAGAGGAGTATTATTCTCATTACTTATAAAGTTGACAGTATTAGCTAGTTCTTCAGCTTCACTATGTCTTAATAATAATCCTGTGCATTCTATATAAAAAGTGTAGATCTGGCTTTTGTTGGTGGTTTGAGGCAGTAATGGTTTATATACGAGTATATGTTTTGGAGGTCCTCAGAGCAACATCATCAATCTGAACGAATTCTATTAGATGGAGCCCAAGGACCTCTTACCGTTCATTTTTTCACTTGCACGAATTGTTTCAATTTCGAATTCTAGAACTGTTTGATGCATATCCTATAGAGTAACTGTTGGGAGCATGTTCCAGTTTTTGTATTAGTGGGATTGGATAATATTGTGTTGGAATTGAAATATGTATATCCATGCATTCTTGATTGATGTAGAAATAAATTAGGAGTTTGTTCCTTGTCAAAAAAAATTAGGAGTTTGTTACTGCCTATTATAATGTTGAAGACAAAATAAGTAAGTAATTAAATGTGTGATCTCTTTAATAGCTTAAACTTTTAGATGATTTGGTCACACAGTTCAACATAGTATCAGAGCACACAGGCGCCGGAGCTCGAGTAAAAAACATTAATTTTCACGTGCTTGAGCCATGAAAAAAGAATGAGCAGTTTAAGCTTTTAAATGAGATGATTGATGATGGTTGAGTTTTTGCAGGATGCTATTGAGTACAAGAAGCGGGTTAGGCTGCAGGCCAAGCAGTATCCACCTCTGGTGTAGTCTAAATGATGTTCGTATGATCGTATGGTGGTTCTAATGCAACTTTAAACTATGGTGTTCATAGCCTGCCGATAGCTGACAATCTTCTGGCAAATGATGCTGACTTGGTTTTTGTTGCAGTGGCAAAGTAAAATATTATACCTGATTCTGCTTCTCATTGTTCTCAGTCATCATATGAGTGTATAACAAGTGGAAGCTACAGTTGTTTCGGACAGCGGAAACATGTCGACATTGTTATTTTCATTCCTGAAATGAGAGTTCATTAACTATATTTAATTTCTTCTTCTGCATTATACTCTGCTTTTGGTCCCAAAGTCAGTTCCCTTTTCTTTTGATTTCCGTCTAATTTAGTTTGTTATAGCAGTTTTTTTCCTTCTAGGTTTACTAGTCCACTTATTATCGGTAGTTACCTTACCATTTACCTGTAGTTATTTTTTAGGCAAAATTTCTTTTATACTGTTGGTGCATAGAAGTTAAAACTTTCTTTTGTACCATTGTACGGTTTAAAAAGAAATTATTTTCCATAGTTGCTTTTGTGAGAGGAAACAACCATCAAGATACCGTTGTTAAGTGACGAGTTCTTTGCATTTTAGTCCTATTACGGAGCTCATTATTTGTTCTCGCAATCAGGGATGATTAATTTACCTTTTTTTTTTTTTTGTGGTTGTTTTGATAAATATTATTAAGGTGATGGTAGTCTATGAATTCTCTCGGTTTGCAATTGGTTAAGGATTTTTTGAACTTGCTGGTTATTGGCAGTTTATAACGTTCCATATCAGTTGTATGAGGATATTTAAGAGAGTATAACATCTGGGACTATTCCAGTTCTTACCTTAACCTTTTTAGTTGATGACCCAGTACATTAGTTCTAATCATGCACTTAAAACTCTACACACAAATCTCCCAAAGAATCAGTTCAGAACGAAATTTGAAATACAATAATTCGGGAGTTCAAGTTTTGTTCTCATAGAATACAACATATTATCACACAAAAATTGAGCACAAAGGGCTAAGATACTTTTATACCTGCTATTTTGGCCCCAATCATAGTGAGGAAAACAATCTCTAATTTTGCTTTACCAGCAATCAATCTAGAGAAAAGAATGACAGGATCCATTTTGATTTTCACTTTGGTAGTATCCGACTTACAGACGAGAATAATTTATACCGCATGTCCATTTGAAGATGCTGCTTCCTCCCGGGTTTCCTTCACATAAAGTGGTATGCTCACCCCAAGTTCCCTTAATTGATTTACCAGGTCATAAAGAAATTCAAAGGTGAGTTTGGATTGTTTGTTAAAATCCTCTCTAACGCTTGGCTGGATCTTAAACCATTCTCCCAACATCTTGTGCACGTGGGAACGGATCATTCTCCACGGTACTGGATATCTTTCACAGAACTCCAAATATTCTTTGAGTAACTCAGCCTGGTCTAACTTACCATCTTCCCTGATTCCTGCACTGTCCAATCCCCATTCAGCAGTTCGATATCCTGCAAACAGTGCTGGATTCTCAAGAAGAGACTCTGCCGACAGTACCCCATCAGCACCAGTCTCATCCAAGCAGTTCTGTACATCATCCATGTGCCGTATATCACCATTAGCAAGGACAGGAATTCTAACAACGTTTCTAACAGCCTTGATGGCCTCCCAATTGGCTCTGAATTTCTTTCCATCTTTTTCATCCCTTGTTCGGCCATGCACTGCTAAGAGAGAACAACCAGCTTCCTCTAACATCTTTGCATAACTAAGTGTATCTTGCAAATTAGGGAAAACTCTGATTTTGCATGACACTGGAACATCAAGATTGTTAGCCAGCTTTTCTACCAGAGACTTGACAAGAGGAAGATTATCCATGAGGAATGCTCCATAATTCCCTCGCCTTGCAATGCGCTGGGGACACCTGTATGGAAAGTACAAGTTAAGCCAACTGAACTGATAAAGAAGCATGGAAAAATGATCTGATTAGATAATCCAGTAAAAATAGTGCACACTAACCACTGCAATATGCATAAAGTAGTCTAATTAGAAATGCAGAAAGGAAAAAAAACATCACAATCAAAAGGAGTTGCTAATCTTTGACCTGAAAGAAAATCTGTTTTGTCCCTAAGCTCTTACTCCACAATCAAAAGGAGTTGCTTTACCATAAGAATAAACTCTAGAGCAAGTAAAAAAGAGGCAACATCTACTGCTCATGTATTGGAGCTTGTTTCATGATCTTCACTCCTATAAAACCTATTTCAACTTATCGAAGTTGCTCTTCAGGTTTGGTATTGTATTGTGGACTCATTTTGGTACTTGTTTTAAAAAGTATATCAAGGCTGGATAACAGCCCAGCATTCGGTACAGAAATGGAGTCCATATTATTAATGTGGAGTATTAGCAAATATGACATAATGCGTGTTATTACCTATTAACACACTATTCAACACAAACCCCACTTGTACCGTTAATAGGGTTACTATTGATCCCCTGGTTAAGACCTTATAATTATTAAAATGCCCTTCCTTACAGACTAATTTATTTTATTAGTTGAAGGCAATTCTCTCTTACTACAGTGCTGTCAAGGTTCGGTTAAACCCTGAAGCTAGGTGCACAATAGACTGTAAAATAGCATAAAGTGGGGATGCTATTAGGAAGCCAGCAAGGAAATAGTTGCTTCAGGGAGAGAAAGGTGTGGAAGCAAAGGAGTAATGGATATTGGATAATGATGGCATCTAGTGTTCTTACTACACTGTCCATATCAACAACAACAACAACGACCTAGTAAAACCCTACAAAGTGGGGTGTGGGGGTAGTGTGTACGCAGACCTTAACCCTACCCCGATGGTGCAGAGAGGTTTTTTCTGATAGACCCTCGACTCAGGAAGTCGGAAATAAAACAAGAAGAGACAATTCATCAATAACATCAGCAGAAACCATAGAAATAATTATAGAAGCATAAAAACCATAAAATAGATGACACGCAATAACAATAACCAGTAATTAAAGCCCGAGGCTATGATAAACAGAAAGGATAGTGTGGACTCAACATTAATCCCTAACCGTCTAAGATCAACCCTATCAAACCCGCCTCACGCCCGGTATGAAGTAGGAAAAGCTCGACTACCCCCTAGCCTACAACCCTAATGCTTGACCTCCAGACCTTCCTATCAATGGTCATGTCCTCAGAAATACGGAAATCTGCAATCGTGCCATGTCCTGCCTGATCACCTCACCCCAATGCTTCTTAAGTCGCCCTCTACCTCTTCTCGTACCCACCAAAGCCAACCGCTCACACCTCCTCACCGGAGCATCAAGGCTTCTCCTCAGCACGTGCCCGAACCATCTAAGCGTCACTTCCCGTATCTTGTCATCCAAAGGAGCCACACCCACCTTCTCCCGAATATCCTCACCTAATCTTATCCGTCCTAGTGTGCCCGCACATCCACCTCAACATCCTCATCTCTGCTACCTTCATCTTCTGGATATGAGAGTTTTTGATCAGCCAACACTCTACCCCATACAACATGGTCGGTCTACCACAGCTCTATAAAACTTACCTTTGAATATCGATGGCACTTTTTTGTCACACAAGACTCCAGATGCTAGCCTCCATTTCATCTAGCATGCCCGTATACGGTGACGTCCTCGTCGATCTCTCCGTCCCCCTAGATAACCGACCCAAGGTACTTGAAACTACTTTTCTTGGGGATGACATGTGATCCAAGCCTCACGTCCCTGCCTACTTCCCTTGACTCCGCGCTGAACTTACCCTCCAGGTACTCTGTCTTAGTCCTGCTCAGCTTGAAATCTTTAGACTCGAGGGCCTGCCTTCAAGCCTCCAACCTCTCTTTAACACCGTCTCGCGTCTCATCAATTAGGACTATGTCATCAGCGAATAACATACACCATGGCACATCCCCTTGAATATGGTTTGTCAATGCATCCACACCAATGCAAATAAGAACGGGCTAAGCACAGAGTCTTGGTGTAATCCCATAACAATTGGGAAATGCTCCGAGTCGCCTCCCACAATCCTAACCTTAGACTTAGCTCCATCATACATGCCCTTGATCGCTCTGATATAAGCTACCGGCACACCCTTTGCCTCAAGACATCTCCAGAGCACCTCCCTAGGGACCTTGTCATATGTTTTCTCCAAGTCGATAAACACCATGTGTAAATCCTTCTTCTTATCCTTGTACTGTTCCACCAAGCTTCTAATAAGGTGGATAGCTTCCGTAGTCGAGCGACCCAACATGAACCCAAACTGGTTGTCCGATATAGACACCATCTTCCTCACCTTCACCTCTCCCAAACTTTCATGGTATGACTTAGTAACTTGATACCCTTATAATTGTTACAACACTGGATATCACCTTTGTTCTTGCAAAAACGGTACCACTGTACTCCACCTCCACTCATCCGTCATCCTCTTTGTCCTAAAAATTTCATTGAACACCACGGTCAACCACTCCAAGCATGCTCTACCCACACACCTCCAAAACTCAAGCGGGATTTCGTCTAGCCCGGCGCTCTACCCCTACTCATCTTATGCAAAGCCCACACCACCTACTCCACCTTAATACGCCTGCAATACCTAAAGTCTCGGAGACTCTCCGAATGCCCCAAATTCCCTAGCACTATATCCCGGTCCCCTTCCTCATTTAGAAGACCATGAAAATACGTCTGCCATCTCTGCTTAATCTGGGACTCCCCCATCAATACTCTACCGTCCTCGTCTTTGATGCACCTTACTTGGTCCAGATCCCGAGCCTTCCTCTTCCTCGCCTTAGCCAGCCGAAACAACTTGCAAATAGAGCGTATAATGTAGAAAAACATTTTCTCAAGCAAACAGAGTTCGAGTTCTCGAGAACCTTCTACAGAATTCAATATGGCATCCTAATCCCTAATCCCTTGGTGAAGTTAAAATTTGATTCAAACTTCAAATAAGGTAAAGATATCTCTTTCAAGCACAGGATATTGTTTCTTTCCATAGAGTCTTTTGATGTCATCAAATAAAATTGCCAACAATTAAAGCTGCTGGAAATGGCCACCGAATTTAGGAACACAATATCCACTGCAATCAATAAGAAGTCCTAAGTTTGGACAAAGGAAAATATTGAGAAAGGAGGCTACCCCAAGTTGATGTCCACATAGTCACAATAAGGTTCTACTCTTCGAGCTGCTTCTAGCAAAATGTCTGGATCATTTGCGCAGAATTGAACAAAAAGTGGACGGTCCTCCTGCAATTTACAAAAAGGAAACAGTATAAACTAAGATATCAGGGCCTTGAAGCGTACAAAATGTGCCAAATATAAGTCAAAAAAGGTAAGCAAGAACTTGACAATACAAAGTAAATTCTGGAAGTAAAATTTAATTTTGTACCATGTTTTAGTTAAGAACATAGTGAATAATTCTCATCTAAAGCAACTTAAGTAAATAAAAATGAAACTTTTGACAAAAATTAACCAACAGTAATAAGCATTTCAATAAAGCCTACAAGGTGAAAAAATGTTGACATGTGTAGCCTTAGAACAATAAGAAATTAAGAACTCAGTCAAACATATTCAAATGCATTGAGGTATGAATGAAAAAACGACAAGTATGCCTCTGTTCCAAGCAAGTTGAGACTTGGGGTCATGTTCTCCATTTAAACTCATCTCGAACCAACAAGGTAACGAAAGAAACAGTACCTAAAATGCATCTTTTTTCTTTTGGAAAACATTTTACAAGGGGAAGAGGCACAATCATAGACAACTGAATAAGTCAAATCACCCCACCCTTCCAAAAAATTTAAAAGGACAAAAAAACAGTTACTTTAAGGTAAACAATCAACTTCAACAACTATGCCTTGATCCAAAGCTAGTTGGGGTAGCTATATAAATCCTCTATCTCCATTCAACTTCTTTCATTCTTATACTCAATAATTTAAGACAACTTAAAAGTTATCAGAAACTACGAACTCTCTGAATCTGGCATTTTTCCCATGCTAAAGGTTACTCTAAAGTAAAACTAAGAAAAATTCCAGTACCAAAGTCTTTACATATCTTAATTTCCATACAACAATGAAAAGCAGATACTCCCTCTATCCAATTTATATGACACACTTTCTTTTTGCCTGTCTCAAAGTAATAACTTTCTATATTTTAAACCCAACTTAACTTTAAACTGTTCATTATAATCTTAATGATATATTTATAGCCAAACTAATATCTATAGTTTGTTTTGAGCCATAAGTTTCAAAAGTATTTCTTATTTGCTTTAACTCCATGGTTAGTCAAACAATATTACTCCCTCTATCCCAATTTATGTGATGCACGTTCCTTTTCAGTCTATCCCAGATATGTCCGAACAATTTAAGGGTAAATTTTGCATTTTAATGTTACCAATTACTTGTTTTAAAATTTCTTAAAATCTGTACCTAGTCAAACATTGCGACATAAAATTGGTTCAGAGGGAGTACCTTGCAGGTAGTAAATTCAAGAGAGCGATACTTCTCAGTTTCACTGAAAATTCGGGAGTGAAGCATAGGCGTATAAGCAGCTTCAGCACCATACTTTCGACACAGCATACGAAATGGCAGCTCCGAGTTATCCACCATCGGCGCAACTATAAGTTTCGGCTCTCCTAGCTTCTTCCAGTGAGCCCACGCTCTCTCAATCCGCGATTCCCCTTTCAAGTACCCGTTCGCACGATTCAGTTCAAATAACTGCGGCACCTCTCCTTCTTGTGAAGTGGTGGTGGCGGCGGAGCAGAGGCGGTCGTCGTTATCTTCGTTGAATTCGTTGTTATGGTTTTGAGTGGAGGAGGTGTTTAGGGATTGAGTGGCCATTGAAAGGTTTTTGTGGAGAGATGTGTTGTGATTGAAGAGGGAATTTGTAGAGAGAAGTTTGAATTTGAATCTCATGAGGAGGCAATGGGAATGGCTATGGCTACGCCACCCATCGCCGCTGTCAAAGCGGTTGAGGGTTGGTTGAGGAAGGCGGTTGAAATCAGCGAGATATTGTGCCCAGTGCGATATGAAATTGGCGGAGGCCTGGGTCCAATTCAAGCCCAATTGATTGCAGTTTCCGGATTGGTCGTAGCGTTTGTAAAGTAAAAAATAGTCATTATTTTGCTGCTACACAAAAAGTTACGCCATAATATACTGGAAATCGGTAAACATGTGTATGAACTTTCAGGATATTATGTTCAAACTTCAACACGCGGAAAGTTCCAACATACTATACTTGAGATTGAAGGACCTGTGTATGAACTTCCAACATATTATACTGGACCGGTATATTATAACTCCAGTATATTATGATGGAAGTCCAATATACTTATGCTGGAACTCCAATATATTATGCTGGAATATTTTTCAGATTTTGAACAGTGTTTTCTTTCAGATTTATCTTTACAAGAAAAGTGGCTACATTTCGATTACTTTTGAAATTGTGGCTATTTTACCACTTGTAAATCTGACTATTTTTTAATTTCTCCTTATTCTTTTCGTAAAATTTTCATGTGGCGGCTAATTATGCGCCATCCATTTAATTTGCACTCACTCTTTAAAAAATATTTAATTAATGCCCAACTTTTGGATAATTTAAGATACGTATACTTTTTTCTGCTTCTTTATTATTGTTTTCTACTTCTTTGATGCTCAGAGTTTTTCTTTTTCTTCTTTATTGCAAAACAAATTTGTTAAATTTGTTGTTGTTTTGACAATTTGATGATTGAGATTTGTTATTATAATATTTGAAAGTTATGTGTCAAATCTGAGCTTATTTGGAGTAGATTTGGGCATTGAATCGTGTATTGGATTGTTGAAATTCAAAAAAAAGTTTATGTTTCAGAACATAATATTCGAAATCTGAAGTTGCATTCAATAGATTGAACTACTTAAGATTCAAATTTCTGAAGTTGCATTTGAAAGATACAAGAACTTTAGATTTGACTTCTGAAGTTGCATTGAACAGATTGAACTACTTCAGATTCGAATTTTTGAAGTTGTATTTAAAAGATAGAAGAACTTCAGATTTGATTCTGAAGTTGCATTGAAGAGATTGAACTATTTTAGATCCTAGCCGGTTTGCAAAATTTTATGCAATATGGGCATAACTTTAATGGTGACCCCAAAAAGTGGGTATATACTAAGATCCCCCGATTTTTTGGTACATGTACAAAATTAATAATAATATTTACTCGTTTAGCTAGGTTTTTTTATTTACATAAAGTAACTAAAATTTTTATAAAATATATACAAATTCAGTCAAAAGCTACAATTTATTTACAACGTGCATATAATTTTTTATTGTAGAAAACTCGATTAAAAAATTATAATGTATATACAACTTAAATATTATTTTTTGTTGTACAGAGTCTGGTCAAAAGCTATAATTTATATACAACTTGTATATAACTTTTTATATAGAATTAGATCAAAAAGTTATAATCTACATACAATTTATATATGATAATTGTATATATTTTGTCTACCTACAATATATATACAATTTGTATACAATTATGTTAGTCGTATATATTTTGTACATTTTTTCACCCGACATACAAAATATATATCATTTATTTTTGTATTTTTCTTTGAGTTTCAATTTGAGATTCCAACCAAAACAAACTCGAACCTTCACCAAATTCTCTCAAAACTGAGATAAAAACTTCAAAGGATATTCTCAATCATTTACAATAACACCCAATCCAAATAAATAATAATTTTGCAAAATATGATTTTCGAATTCAAAGTTTTGAAGTTGTCTAATGCTTGTCAATGGAGTTAAAACTCATGTCTTGTAACAACCCGACCAGTTGTTATGTGTATTGGAGCCCTGTTTCCCCTTTTGATGCTTTATACATGTGTATTTTATGATTTTATGACTTGCGGGGTCGGTTAGCTTCGTTCCAGGAAAGTTTTGGGTTGATTTTGACCTTTTGGTTCTTGGTTTAGAAGTCTAAATTCGAAATATTGACCAAAGTTTGTCTTTCATGAAGACGACCCCGGAACAATGTTTTGATGGCTCCGATAGGTTCGTATCGTGATTTTGAACTTGAGTGTATGTCGGGAATCAAATTTGGAGGTCCATAGGTTGATTAGTGTTGTTGTGCTGAAAGTTGGCAATTCGAGGTTTAGAAGTTTCTCAAGTTTGACCGTAGGTTGTCGGGTTCGGAATTTAGTTTTGGGACTTGGAATAGGTCTGATATTCTATTTAAAACTTGTCTGCAAAATTTGGTGTCATTTGGAATTGATTTGATAGGATTCAGACACCTGGTTGCAATTCTAGATGTTCTTGAACTTTTCCTTGAAATTCATATGTTTTGATGTCCAATTCGTTGTTCAAGATGTTATTTTTGTGTTTTGATCGTGCGAGCGAGTTCGTATGATGTTTTTAGACTTGTGTGGATATTTGGTTTGGAGTTCCGAGGGCTTGGGTGAGTTTTGGACATGTTTCGGAATGGTTTTGAACTGAATCTGGAATGCTGGTGTGCTGATGCCTCAGGCATCGTAATTGTGAACACCAGTATCATAATTACGACCTTAGCAGGAGGTCTCAGGTGTCGCATTTACGATGCCTGGGTCGCAATTGCAAAGTATTACCTGGGCAGGGTAGGATCGCAATTGCGAAAATTGTTTGCATTTGTGATTGGGACAAACTTCACAAATGTGAAGCCAATGTCGCAATTGCGACTTCCCACTTATGCTGCCAGTAGCCACAATTTCCAGACTTTATTCGCAATTGGAAACCCAGTGTCGCAATTGCGACATCTGCAACTGAACAAAAGATTGAAAAGTCGGGATTTTATCTCATTTTCTCTCATTTTAGAACCCTAGACTCGGTAGGAGGCGATTTGGAAAGGGGATTTGTGTCGACCCAAAATCCACTATAGGTCGTGATGGAGCCTAACACCGCCATCAGGCAAGCCAACAGTGATTGATCAACTTAATTACTCATTTTATTACTTTTGAAATCATAATCTTTTATTAAGGAAGCAAAACTTACGCTTTTAAATCCATGGGAACATACACAATTAGTAGTTTATAAGAGAATAAAAGGAGATATTACCATATAAATCTATAAGCATCAACTAGTATGAGAATTAACTAGGGAGTATAATAACAATACAACATATGTCTGGAATGTAAATAAAATAGAATAGTAAATAATACGATGAAGACTCTGTGGGTTGTGATGCGTAGCTTCGAATACAACTCACCATAAAGTCTCCTCGGCAGCTGTGCCTACGTGCCAAGATGACCACCAAATAAACCTGTCAGATTCTGCACATTTAGTGCAGAAGTGCAGCATGAGTACGTAAATCAACCGTACCCAGTAAGTATCTAGCCTAACCCCGGAAAAGTAGCGACGAGGGGTCGACATCGACACTTAGTAGTGGTCTAATAAATCAAATATAGTAGGAAGTAAGCAAATATACGCCAGGGTAATAAACAGTATAAACAAATATAGGTACGTGGTACAATCCTCCTCTAAACGATAAACTCAAGCTCTCAATTATCAGGTACCTCCTCAACCGGAGTATATATGAAAGGGACCTCACTAGATGGGTCGTCGCAACTCAGATCAAGAAAACACACAAATACGCAGGTTTCTTGCCAAATACTATGCACGACGTTGTCAATACAAACGGCCCAATCCCATAAGAATATGATACCACCAAGGCGATCGATTCGATCCTATCATAACGTTTACACTGCCGAGGGTCGAGCGTCATGAACCATAGATGCATTTATTATACTACCGAAGTGAACGACCCGCTCTCATAAGAGTGTGGTACATGATCCTGCCGAGGCGTTCGGCCTACTCCACAAGAAAGGAAAGGATTTTTTTGAATTTATGAGACACATGCTTATGATACAGTAAATGAACACAAAATGAGTATAAACTTTACTGATTCTCAAATAACTTGCCAACAACTCAAGGTGATAAGACTCGGCCTAAAATATATGTAATTTCTAAATCAAGTTCAATTATAACTCCAATTAATTAAGCTAGCAGAATGAGTTTAAATAATTCAAATATTTCATGATAAAGCCCTAAGTCTACCCGGACATAAACATGTTTTATCTACGTATGGACTCTCGTCACCTCATGCGTACGTACCACCCACAACTAGTAGCATATAACAATTACATCACCTAGACGGTAGTTTCCCCCCCACAAGGTTAGACAGGAGACTTACCTCCCTCCGAAGTCCCATAACCGGCTCCAATGCCTCTTTAACACCTCAAACCGATGACCGTCAATTTAAAACTAGTCAAACCATGTACAAACCAATAAAAATACACTCTACTACCCATAATTAATCAAAACAACAACAACCCAGTAATTAATCAATTTATAACAATTTCGAACTTCGCTCGAAAAGTCAACAAAGTCATCCCTCGAGCCCACGTCCCGGATTCTGAAAATTTTCGAAGAAAAACATTACCTATAATATTACGAACTCAAATATGTAGTTTATTCCCAATTCCATGTCCAATTTTATGGTCAAATTCCAAAAATACCGATTTTTAGGTTTTCTCTTAAAATCTGATAATTTCTACAAATTTTCATAAATTTATAAGCCTAAATTCGTATATTTAACTCACAAATTATAGAAATCACTTACCTCATGAATGATGACGAAGATGGTGCTCCAAAATCGCTCTAAAGTCGGCTCCCGTGGAAGAAATAAAGTGAAAGTGAGCCAAATCCCCGTTTTTAAAACCACACTGCCTAGTCCGACCTTCTTCGCAAACGTGGCCTTACCCTCGCGTTCGCGAAGAGCATCCTGCTCCAGCTCCAAAAGTTTCCTTTCATGAACGCGAGGCGCTGGTCACGAATGCGTTGACCAACTCCTCTGCCTTCTCATGAACGTGACTTCAGGAACGCGAATGCATAGACGAATCTCCTTGTGCCCATCACTTGCCTTCTTCGCGATCGCGTAATGCCACTCGCGATCGCGAAGCACTGCCTCCTCTAAGGCTTCATGAACACGCACCCCTAATCACGAATGCGAAGAGAAAATGGCCAAACACCTCCACAGACCTTCGCGAACGTGACCCTATCCTTGCGAACGCGAAGAAGGGTGCACCAGACCTCAGAAAATAGCAGCTCAACATGGCGAAATGACCCGTAGTCCGTCTGAAACACACGCAAGGTCCCTGGGACCCCGTCCAATCACACCAACAAGTCCCAATACTTGAAACAGACCTGCTCGAGGCCTCTAATCACACCAAACAACATCAAAACTATGAATCGACGATCGAAACCTTCTTTAAACTTTCAAACTTCCAAACTTTGACGAACACGTCCGAATCATATCAAAATATTCGGAATGACATCAAACTTTGCGTAAAAGTCAAAAATCACGATACGAAACTATTCCAATGCCCGGAATCCGAAACAGACATCGATAACACCAAAGTCCACTTCAAACCAAACTTAGAAAATTCTTAAGCCTTCAAAATGATTACCTTCCATAATAAGCGCCAAAATGCTTCAGGACCACCCGATACTCAACCCGAATATGCGCCCAAGTCCGAAATCATCATCCAAACCTATTGAAATTTTCAAATCCCAATTCTGAGGTCAGTTGATCAAAAGTCAAATCTTAGTCAATTCTTCCAATTTAAAGCTTCTGAATTAGAATTTTTCTTCTGAATCAACTCCAAACTTTCCAAAATCCAATTCCGACCATACGTACAAGTTGTAATACATGAAGTGAAGCTAGGCCTTAAATCGCCGAACAATTCGCTTGAGCTCAAAACGACCGGTCGGGTCGTTACAGTATTTTCATCTACAAACATTGGATTTGAGCCGTGTGGAGGAGAATTTTAGGGAAAAAGCTATTTTTGAGAGAAGTATCTTGCCTAAATTTGTGTGGGAGAACTAAGCCTTAGGATTAGGATTGCTTGTGCTGTTTGATTATGTAAAAGACATATACATGAGGTGGCGAGTATGTACCCGGGCTATTATCTTATAACATGTAGACTTTAAGCTCTTCCATGCATTTAATTAGAAATTGTAACCTCATGTTATATATTCCATTGTTGAAAATGTCCTTATATTCTTTACTTGATGTTGTTATCACATGCTCTATCTTTTGTTGTCAAACATGCTCTTATATGCCTTAATTGATGTTGTTATCTCTCTTATTGTCATGTGCCTTTGAATTTGTTATTTCATAATGTCCCTTCGTGTTGAATTATTCTCATGCATTTAGACGTATTTGCTATTTCATACTATCTTTTTCGTTGTTAAGCTTATGTTATACAATTTACTTAGAAGTTGTCTTGTCGTGGGAATACCTTCATTTTGAATTATTGAAGTTGAAGTTATGAAAGATATTATCACATTGAGGTTGAAGTTGTTGATTTTTGAGATATCTTTCCTTGTTGAGTAATTCTCATTCATTTTGTCATTGTTGAGATTGTTGTTCACATTGTGGTCAAGTCGTGGGCTATATGTTGCTGTAACTTTGATATTGTTGATTATGGCAAGTTGTGGCATATGGACACTTGTGGTGCGGGTTGTTATTGTATTTTAATATTGATGCGCATGCGACAATATAAGAATAGGGGCTAATATGCATGCACTGACATAAGGTGAGACTTATATGCGTGTTGCTAGTAAGAGAATTACTTGAAGCCAGATGGCGACATAAGAGGGATAAAACGCGTGTAACTATTTCGGGAAAAATATTTTTCAAAAATAGTTTCATGTAAGGCTCATGCAGCGAGGAAAGATTGTGTTTGAGATTGTGAAATGTGAATATGAGGCGTGGTACCTCGGTTGTGATTCTCGTTGTAATTCCATATTACAAAAGCTTGTTGGTTGAACAATTCTTGTTGTTTTCTTCATTGTCTTACTTGTATTTGTCCATGTTTGCTTACTTGTTGTTCTCATCATGTGTTCATTTTTTGTTGCCTTTCTTGCCTTAAATTTTGTTATTAGTCTATATTATTGTACTGCTTTGTTAACATTCATTCCCTCGTTTTTCGTATTTGGTCCATATTATACACTGTTTAGTTTATTATGTCCTAGTAGGTGTCTTGGCCTGGCATCGTCACTACTCTACCGAGGTTAGACTTGATACTTACTAGGTACCCTTGTGGTATACTCATGCTATGCTTCTGTACATTTTTGTGCAGATTCAGGTGCATCTGCTCGTCCAGGACGCTAGTGATCTTTCAGCTATTTTCGGAGAATTCAAGGTATACCTGCCGGACGCTCGCAGGCTTCTAAGTCACCTTATGCTTTTAGTTGTATTACTGTTTACTTCCTGTCCCAAAATAGTATTGTATTTCGAGACTATTAGTGCACTCTTGCAGAGCTTATGACTCGGTTCCACCAGGTTTTGGGGAGTTATTGACAATTGTACTGTTGAGTTTTATTATGATAATTTAACAGTTTAATTTGATGTTTAAGTAATTATTCCTACTATTTCCCAATGTATATTAGGCTTACCTAATCTTAGAGATTAGATGCTGTTACGACATTGTGGAAAATTAGGGGCGTGCCCCAAATAAAATTTAATTCACCAAACTTTCATTTCTTTTTCCACACTTCGTACGTTAATCAAAATAGATCTAGTAATTACAGGATTCATTGTTGTAACTCTCGGCTTAAGTCAAAATTTACCTTAGCCTGAAACTCGAACTCTACTTATAGTAGTGGCCGAGTCAATTATATGAAGAGCTCCCGAGATGGGCGCACGGAGAAAGCCAAACCATTAAGGCTGAGTCATTTATATAAAGGGCTAGTAGTGGGTAGGGATATAGGCTGAGAAATTTAAAGTGCAATTCCTTATATGATGTCCTCCCATGTACAGTTAAACCTCACAACATCGCTATATAATAGTCATTCACTATAAAGGTTGATGTATAGAATCAATTTTTATGTTATATAATATTATATTTTCTACAATAATACTTTTCTATAACAATCAAAAATTTTCAGAACAAATAAGGTTATTATAGAGAAGTTTGACTGTAGTTATTCACCGTCAAAATCAAGTACCAGTAGAAGGATGCAGTAAGAAAAAAGAATTGCTGAAGCTGAAAGCGGTTCATCATCTAAAGAGGAGAAAATGAGCGGCGCATCACCAAATGAAGGACGTGACATTATTTTGTTTATAAATGGATATGTTAAGGTAATTAAGTGATAACCTATCTAAAAGGGTAAATAAGTTTATAATGTAGCATAGACAGGCAAAAGTTTCAACGAAATTACCCTGGACAGATGTATTTATGACCACTATTTTATATTTTGATCCAGCTAAATTGTTTTTGAGAATATAATTTTGAAGCTGCAAGAATTCTGACGATTATTAAGGATTTTAGCCATAAAGCTGAAAAATTCTGACGATCAGTCAGATTTGTGGCAAATATTGCGGTGATCACCAAAATTTTGGCCAGAAATCCTAACAATCACATTAAATACCTAGCGATCGCCAGGAGCATACTACCAAATTCTAATGCAGATGCTATTTTTTAAGATTTTTCTTAACGGTATTAAAATTTAAATGGTGATATCGAAAAATCCTATTTGTGGAAATCACCAATTTAACGGTCCTTTTGAACAACACAATAATAAGTTACATTAGGAATTGCACACGATGGTCAACTTTCACCCGTCATTATTTAATTTATAGCCAATGATGGCAAACTTGATACTAAAGACTTGCTCCTCCTCGTGCTCTTCTTCTGCAACAACCACTTGATTTGTATGCTTGATAACCATTCTCGTAGGCGTTTCTTCTTGCATCTACCTCAATCATCACTTCATAACAGTTTGTTTTGGATCAACCATGAGAGTCCATTACCATTTATAAATCTAAGCTACTTCCCTAGGACGATCTTTCTAAAAAAAATGGCTGCAGAAAATTATATTCCTAAACCTGATCCACCTGAAGTATCGAGACAGGCTAATGTACCGTTACTTGCCCAATATCCGATTCTCGTATAAAAAATAAAATGACATATATTAAGTTTAAAGTCAAATCTAGGTTGAGTTTTGTGAAAAAATGTTGAATTAATTATGTTTTAGACTCGAATTATTTATAGTAAAAATATTTAAAATGTACACTTGTAACAAAATACATTCATTTTAATGAATCTATTAACTTTAGATCTTGCATTCACCTGAGTGATCTTATCACATAGCCTCTTTCCATGGCTGAAATTAAAAGTGTTTGAATATAAATATTATTTGCAAATAGTAAAATATTATTTGCAAGTCAATCTTTTTCTTTTTGAAAATTTCTTTATTATTTCAACTTAACTCTAAATTAGAGAATTTAGAAGTTGAAAACTGTTTTGAAGAGTCTTTCTTGTGATTGAGGCGTGGAAACATTTTGATTTTTTGTGCAAGAATTATATTCTTAGCGTACTGGAGGATGATCTGTATAACGTCTACAGTGGTGTGGAGACGTCAAAAGAATTGTGAACTGCGCTTGAAAAGAAATACAAAACTGAGGATGTCGGGTTGAAGAAATTTGTTACTGCTAAGTTTTTGGACTTCAAAATGGTAGATAGCAAGTCTGGTATTACCCAAGTCCAGGAATTGCAAGTGATTATTCACGATCTTTTTGCTGAAGGTATAAGTCGAATTGATACTGATGTTGAAAGTAGAAATTTTAGTATTTTTACTAACAAAATTTTCATTGAAGGTCTTGTCATCAATGAAGCATTCCAAGTAGCAGCAATGATTGAGAAGTTGCATCCTTTGGGGAAGGACTTCAAAAACTACTTGAAACACAAATGCAAGGAGATGCCGCTTGAAGATCTCATTGTTCACTTGAGAATCGAAGAGGACAACAAAGCTGCTAAAAAGAGAGGCCGTGGAAACTCAACAATAATGGGAGCAAACATTGTTGAGGATACTTCTCAAAATAAGAGAAAGAGGAATCATGCTTCTGGACCGAAAAGCAACCCAAGCAAGAAGCAGTTCAACAAAAATTGCTACAACTGTGGGAAAGCTGGACACAAATCTACAGATTGTCATGCTCCGAAGAAAGACAAGAAGAAAGGTCAAGCAAACATGGTTGAAAAGCACGAAGATGTTAATGACTTATGTGCTATGCTTTCCGAATGCAACCTGATGGGCAATCCTAAGGAATGGAGGATTGATTCTGGAGCCACTCGCCATGTTTGTGCCGTTAGAGAAGAATTTTCTACATATGCTCCAGTTGGACCCGAAGAGACGCTTTCTATAGGAAATGCTGCAACGGCCAAGATTGAAGGATGTGGAAAGATATTTTTGAAAATGACTTCTGGCAAGGTGGTGATTTTGAACAACGTCCTTCATGTTCACGAGATTAGGAAGAACTTAGTCTCTGTTGGACTTCTTGTTAAGAACGGTTTTAAGTGTGTTTTTGTATCCGATAAGGTTGTAATAATTAAGAACAAAATGTTTGTAGGAAAGGGTTACCTCACTGAGGGCCTTTTCAAGCTGAATGAAATGATTGTTGAAAATAATAATAAAATTTCAGCTTCATCTTACTTACTTGAGTCAAATGAATTATGGCATGTACGTTTGGGTCATGTCAATTATAAAACCTTGCGAAAAATGATTAACTTGGAAGTATTGCCTAAGTTTGAATGCGACAAATCAAAATGTCAAGTATGTGTGGAATCTAAGTTTGTTAAACATCCTTATAAGTCAGTTGAAAGGAATTCAAATCCTTTAGACTTAATTCACACAGATATTTGTGACATGAAGTCAATACCATCTCGCGGTGGCAAGAAGTATTTCATAACTTTTATTGACGATAGTACTCGATATTGCTATGTTTACTTGCTTAATAGTAAAGATGAAGCAATGGACGCATTCAATCAATACAAAAATGAAGTAATATAGGTGGTGAATATGAATCTCCTTTTGAAGAAACATGTTTAAAATATGAAATTATTCATCAAACAACGGCCCCTTACACACCCCAATCCAATGGGATTGCGGAAAAAAAAGAATCGTTCATTAAAGGAGATGATAAATGCATTGTTGATAAGTTTTGGTTTGCCATAGAACTTGTAGGGGGAAGCCTTTCTTCCGGCTAACCGAATACTAAATCGAGTACCCCATAGCAAAATACAATCCATTCCATATGAAAATGGAAACGAAGCAAGCTCAACTTGAATTATTTTAAAGTGTGGGGTTGTTTGGAAAAAAGTGCAAGTTCCTAAACCCAAAAGGGTAAAAATAGGACCGAAAATCGTTGATTGTGTTTTCATAGGATATTCGACCAATAGTAAAGCATATCGATTTCTGGTTCATAAATCAGAAAATCCCGGCATTCATAATAATACGGTTATAGAATCAGATAATGCCGAGTTCTTTGAAAATATATATCCGCATAAAAAGGAATGTGAGTCGATTGGTGAAGGATCTAAACGACATCGGGAAGAAATATAAGAACGTACATTTAATCAGGAGGATCCAAGACGTAGTAAACGACAAAGAACGTCTACTTCATTTGGACCAGATTTTGTGACTTTATTATTGGAAAATGAGCCTCAACCATTTAAAGAAGCTATGTCTTCTTCGGAATCATTGTTTTGGAAAGAGGCAGTCAATAGTGAAATAGAATCCATATTGAACAACCATACATAGGAATTGGTTGATCTTCCTCCTGGAAATAAACCTTTGGGTTCTAAATGGATCTTTAAGAGGAAAATGAAAGATGATGACACTATTGAAAAATATAAGGCACGACTTGTAGTCAAAGGGTATAGACAACGAGAAGGTCTTGACTATTTTGATACATACTCTCCAGTTACAAGAATTATGTCCATACGAACGTTAGTAGCGTTAGCTGTAGTTTGTGGTCTTGAAATTTATCAAAATGGATGTTAAGACGACCTTCTTAAATGGAGAGTTAGAGGAAGAAATCTACATGGAACAACCAGAAGGGTTTGTGGTTCCAGGTAAAGAAAATAAGGTATATAGACTTGTTAAGTCCCTTTACGGACTAAAACAAACACCCAAACAATGGCATGCGAAATTTGACCAAACAATGTTGTCAAATAGTTTTAAAATAAATGAATGTGATAAATATGTGTACATTAAAAATGTTCCAAATCACATAGTCATTGTTTGCTTATATGTGGATGATATGCTGATAATGAGTAATGACATTGCTAACATAAATGCGACTAAGCGTATGCTAACTGGAAAGTTTGATATGAAAGACTTGGGAGTTGTTGATTTAATTCTGGAAATTAAGATCCATAAGACTCCTCAAGGTATGGCATTGTCACAATCTTATTATATTAAGACAATACTTGAAAAATTCAAGCACTTAGGGTTTAAAGTTGCAAAGACTCCAA
>ML322894.1:0-16617 GCA_005239505.1 Nicotiana paniculata | reverse complement strand
AAATCCATCCCAAAAACTAGCCCCAAACCAGCCACGAAAATCATATCAGAACAACTTTTTTTTATTATTTTTTTTGAACAAAACAGCCGCGCCAAGAGTCGAGGTCGACGGTGAAGTCCAGTTTCTTTGGTATCGTTCGATTTTCTGTCGATTTTGTTGTTTGTTTTTCGGAATCGCTGAGCTCCGTTCGAGTTTGTTTCCGCTTTNAGTTTTCTAAGTGATTTTTTATATCATTTTTTGTCCATTTCATTGCTTCATTTAAATTTTAGATAGTATTTGTAATTTTGTTTGTGTACAGAAGTGTATGCTTGTATTTAAAATGTCGAAAGAGTGATGGAATATCTTCTTTTGTTCCCTTTTCATTTTACTGATTGTGGGTAGGGTTTTGTGTTTGTCTTTAACACACTAAATTCAATTCCTTTAAGCAATTTGATAATTATATGATCTTTTTTTTCTTAGTCAATGTAACATTTTATGAATTAAAGGCTAGCCATTGGTCCTATCTTTATATAACAAATGATAGAATATTAGTAATGTTAGACATAATTATTGAGTTGTAACTTTGAAAATTCTTAGTATTACTAATAAATTTTTTTTTGTATGTTAATTCCATAAATCACGTCATTACAACAACCTCAAACTAGTTTAATAAATAATCCATGAATGCGTTAGTATACTTTAGGCGTGTATTAGTAAATAATTTATTGTGATTACGTATACGTTCGCGTGACATAATTACGATTTTTTTTTCAAAATAAATCAAGGCATGCGTTCGCGCGATTTTGACCAAACTTTTTCTTAAATAAACTAAGTATCGTGAATTGTGTAGACGTACGCATGACATGATTCTTGACATGCCAAACTAAACGAGTATACGTACGCGTAACTCACATTATGGTAATTCTTTAGATAAATCATGTAGTTAAAAAGTGGTAAAAGATAAATACATATGGGTCCTAAAATGAGTAATTAAACAATTTAAGCCAAGTTTAATCATTAAGCGATCGTGCTAGAACCACGGAACTCGGGAGTGCCTAACACCTTCTCCCGGGTTAACAGAATTCCTTACCTGGATTTCTGGTTCGCAGACAATTTAACAGAGTCAAAATTCCTCGGTTTTTTGGGAATTCTAATAAGTAAATGGTGTCCCGGAACACCGTAAAAATCCGGGTGGCGACTCTGAAACAAATAAATAAATCCCAAAATCGAATAATGTCACTTAAAGTGGAAAAACCCCTTATTACCCTTACCGGGAAAGAGGAGGTGTGACAGTAGTTGCGCATTTTCACGGAGACACGAGGTAGATCTGCTGGCGTTCGCAGACTCCTGGTGTCTTCCCTACACTATTTAGTTGTTGTTTTATTTCATTCAAATCAGAGATATTTTTCTTCAGTCAAATACTTGCAGTATTCATTAGTAGTTCGTGAATTGTGACACAAGACTCTGGGTAGTTATATAGTTGGTAGTTCGTGGTTGTTTTTATTATTTCAAATATTATTCATGAAGTCATTTATTGGAAAGCATCAAATTTATTTGTTTTATTTTAAGATTGTTCTATTGTGTTAAGTAACCTTTTAAAGGAAATGGTTAGTAAATTTCTAACATTGGCTTACCTAGCAAATATTGTGTTAGGTGCCATCACGATTCCGTGAGTTGAGAATTTGGATCATGACAAGTAGAATCTATTGTACACATCTTCATTCGATGCCCCCTAGTTCAACCTCTTTGGAGAAAAATTGGAATGAAAACTCTACCCTTAACCTTCAAAACTCACTAGCTCTTCTACATTAAAAACCATAACCCAAATTAGAATCACAATTCCTCAGTTGGACAAAGCTTTTTCCGTTTCTGATTTGCGAGATATGGATCAACAGGACAATAACAATATTAACAATACTAACATTTGTCCTTCTTTCGTGGCATCCAAGGGCACACCCACCCAGACCAATAACGATTCAAATAAAATGGCATGCTCCTCAGAAAGGATAGATAAAGCTTAACATAGACAGCGCATTCCAGAAACAACAAGCAAAATGTGGCTTAGGTGGAGTATTTTGAAACTACATGGGTAAATGGATACTAGGATTTAAAAAAATATTGTAATGGTCTCTTTCCTTTATATTTTGAACTGCGGGCACTTTAGGAGGAGCTACAACTGGCGACAAGGTTTGATCTATTTTCATTAGAAGTGGAAACTAACTCGACGGAGGTGATAAACGCACTAGGAACGGAGGCTTAGAACTTACCTCCTTCTGGCGAGGAATGCAACTTATCTAAACAACTACCGACTTCAGTTTGTCATATGCTTAGAACTCTAGGAAATCAAAATATTTTGTGTGATAATCACGATTTTTCTAAGGGGATACATAACCCCAATGTCACCACAGGTGACTCTATGGATTGTAATATGTTAAACTCTTTTTAGTAACTAATATATAAAATCGTATTAGTACTCAAAAAAATAGATGTTGCCTTATCTTTCATTGCAACTTTCTCTCATACCTCATGAATGACTTGTAATATTGGTTATTCTCAAAACTCCCAAAATATTGTATAATAAATATTAAATTAAAGATGACAAACTGAAAAGCCAGTAATTCTCTTCACCTTCTAAACTTTCGATGGAATGGTTGGAAGGGTAATAGTCATGTTGGAACTGTTACTTTTACTAATGGACATAGTCAAAAGACATGACTTTTGGTCTTGTTATACAAAACGAAGAGGAAAAAATAAGAGGAAAAAAGTATAAGCATGAGGAAAAAATAGATGTATTTCCTAGTGTTAGAGAGTGCAACATCACCTCTTTTATGTCTCACAATTATATATAGGATTTTGCTAGCTTACTACAATCATGTAGGAGGTCAGCATTGTATACATATTTCCTTTCTAATAATCCCTAACAACACTTAAAATAAGAACACTGATAGGGATTTTGTTGTCCTTTCTCCAAAAAATGACAACTCCTCCATCATCCGTTTTTCCTCCTCCTTTCCATCGGCTATGGTTAAATCGTTAAACGAAAGCAAAAACTTTCGTACTGATAAAGCAATACCGTTACAAATATCGAACTCCAGAATAATAGATCTAAATAACATTTTGCCTAACAATTTGACTGTGGGATTTTGCGGGAGGGTTGTTTACCCATAGTTAAATTTAAACGTGGTTTATAGACAAGAGAATCGATTTGATCCCAGAATGATAAATAAATTATATAAAAATGCAAAACTTAGCATTGAAGTCGAGATAAGATAATAGGTAGCTTGGTTCCAGGAGCAGAGCTTCCGAAGGCAGTAATAGCAATTGGATGGTGATCCGCTCTCTAGTTTTGATCAATTTGTCGCGTCGAGTAGGGAGAATGTGGAAACAAGATCGGAATTGGATGTGTATTTAGAAGAAAGTTTGCTACCTCGCCGACCATCATTTGACAATTTTAGTTGGTGGAAGACAAACGGACTAAAATTTCCTACTTTGCAAAAGATGGTTCGTGACCTCTTAGCCATTCTTATCTCTACTGTCGCTTCAGAATTAACATTTAGCATTAGTGGGAGGTTGATTAGTCCGCATCATAGTATACTTCATCCTATTACTTAGGAGTCTTTGATCTGTGCTCGTACTTGGTTGTGGAATGAAATAAATGATAAGTATTTTTCTCAATGACTTATTATGGTATTAATAGTTTTCAATTTTAACATTTTATACTCTTTTTTTTCAGGTTTGACTTCAAGTGTCGGCAAAGTTTCGTGTCCAACTTTACTTGAAGAAGAGGAAGAACCAGATTCAAGTGGGCTTACTAGTCTGTAACCTCTTTGAAGAGGAAGAGAATATGAGATTTTGAATAATATCACATTTTTTGTGGTTGTGTAATTTGAGTCACTTTACTTTTGTTTGGAAGTGAAATTTCAGACTAGCTAGACTAGAGTATTGTCTGTGATTTACTCTTCTTACCTCTGATTTTCTAGTACCATTTTTATGTGTCATAATTTCTTTTGAAGCTCTAGAACGTACGTTTTTCCTCATGTATTGTTGTAGCTAGAGCTCACTTGGTTATAGAAAATACTGAACTTTCTTTAGTTCTTGAATCTGTTTTTTTTTTTGGGGTGGTGTTGTTAACCAGAGGTTTAAGGACAGGATCTTTGGGGAATTTTGGGCAGGTAATTACACCATTGAGAGTTGAGTCTGTTTATAATATGTACATTGACGTTTCCAGTTATATTACTTTTTGGCCAAACATAGTTGACTAAACTTGAATTCAAGGAGCAACCACCCGTGCATTTTTATATTATTGATGAGAATATACGTTGCGTCGAGGGAAAAAAAAGATGTTGTTCGGTTTTAGATTTTATATATATAAAAAACTTATTGGAACTTGGTCCAATTTTGGTTTAGTAGTAAGATTTTTTACTATCTGAAAAAGAAAAGAAGCATCAAAATTATTGCAGCTCAAGACATGAATAAGTTGCCGATGACGATTTTAACATGGCAGCACTAACGTGATGAAGGAGTGTTATTTTAAAATTAAAGGTGAAACTTCAAGTAGTTTGTAGATACTATTTTAAATTAGTTAACTAAGGTTCAAAAACCACCCAAAGTGTTTTAAGTAAAATGGTATAGACAAAGAAAAGAAACAATTGTTTTTAAAAAAAATGAAACTGCAGGGTGGGGTGGGGTAGGCGGGTGGACGCGGGTGCGGAAGTAGGGCGGGTGGATGCAATTTTAACTGTTACGCGGGGCAAAGCGGAGCGGGTTGAAATTTTGCGGGTTAAGACAGCAACCGCCCTGCAACTGCACCGCCACCACCGTCTGCCATTCCTAGTAATTGGGCGTTTCTTCTGCCTTACCGGAGGGATATTAGATCCACGCTTAACTTGTGCACGACCATTTTGGTGGAATACATGTCATATCCGCATGCGACCGCGCAAAACAGTCAACTTTAAATTTAAGAAATTCAATAAATCCTGACCTGAGCTCGGGGTTTAGTCTTGTCCCCAAGTGGAACTTCCTCTCCAAGAATTTCACAAACAATATGACTTGCTCGAGGTCTTTTGCTGTGGATTCGGTTGTGTCTGTTTCTTCTGGTACCTGGAAATATCTTGGTACATGATAGGATTCCTCCTCCTCCTCCTCCTCCTCCTCCTCCTCCTCCTTGTTGTCTTCATTCGTCTCGGGAGCAAGCATCGATTCTTGTAATTGCTATGCTGCATGCTCCTTCCCTTTGATACTGGAAACTCAGATCGCGCTCATTTCCCTTGCTACCAGTTGATCTCCTATTTTCTGTTTAATTCCCTACAGTGTTGGGAATTTCAGGAATTGATGGTATGTTTATGGCACAACCTTCATCTCGTGCAGCCATGATCTTCCAAGAATAATATTGTAACCTATATCACCGCCTACTACTTCAAAAAGTGTCATCTTCATTACCCCCTTCAGCATTCGTGGGCAGCAGGATTTCTCCTCGGGTTGTTACGTTTGCCAAATTGAACCCGACGAGGAGATTTATGGCCGGGATAGTGCTTCCGATTAGCTTGGCTTGTTCTAGCACTCTCCATTGGATAATGTTGGCTGAACTCGTTGGATCTACCAAACTCGTTATGCGGTAGTAAGAGTCAATCTGCATCTTCCTCCATGAAGGTGATGTTGTCCTCGGCGACTTCCCGGAGTATCTTATTATGGGTCACCGATACCTTAGTCTTTTTTGCTGCCACAAAGTGACATCACTGATCTCGTCTCGCCCCCCCCCCCCCCCCCCCCCCCCCCCCCCCCTAAAAAATCATGTCGATCGTTAGACGGGAGGGGGGGATCCTCTCCTGCTTTCGAAAGTTCCGTGTTATTCCGATTGCAACCGTAATTGTTCTTAATCCTATCACTTAAAAATTCTCTGAGATGGCCGTTTTTCAGCAATGTCGCCACCTCCTCACGCAGATGCCGGCAACCCCTAGTCTGATGGTCGTTGGTCCCATGGTACTCACATTATAGATTAGGATCCCTCTAACAGGGGTCAGATCTCATCGACTTCGGGAACCATGCTTCCTTAATGTTTCTCATTGCCAATACCAGTTCCACTACATTGACATTGAAATTGTACTCGGACAGCCTGGGATAGGTGGAGTCTCGGGAGCCCGATACCTCTAGTCCTGTATGATCTGTTATTCCGGTCGTGATCAGCTCTCTTATCGGTTGCGAATCTAACCGCCGACCGAAAATCTTTGCCGCGTCATTTGGCCATTTCATAGGGCACCGACCTCTAGAAGACCGTTGATCTACATCGAAATCATCTTTCAACTTTTCCTTATTCTTTTCTTGGAATCCTGACCCTTGGTTGATGCCGAATAACCGAGCTAGTCATCTTCTATTATTATCTTCGGCTAGTACCAGTTGTGTATGTCTGCCCACGTTGCTGCTTGGAACTCGAGCAGACCTCTTTCAGTTTCCGGGAAGCGTCGGAACTCTTCAGATTCAGCCTAGTAAATGCCTCAGTTGTCCATTCATCCGGCATGGCCGGTAGCATCATCCTTTCCTTCTGAAATCTGGTCACGAATTCCCACAGTAATTCAGACTCTCCTTAGATAATCCTGAATATGTCAGCCTTTCGGGTCTATACCTTCCTGGCCCCGACATGGGCCTTGATAAAATAATCTGCGAGCATCTCGCGCTGAGTGCTCGGGTATGAGTGAATACCACGTCAGGTCCTTTTTTGTGAGGGTCTCCCCGAACTTTTTCAACAAGACTAACTCAATTTCGTGTGGAGCTAAGTCGTGTCCCTTCACCGCTTTTGTATAAGTGGTGATGTGCTCCTGAGAATCCGAAGTCCCATCATATTTTGGCACATCTGGCTTCTTGAACCGCTTTGGGATCAACTCTGGTGCTGCTCTTGCAGCAACTAGGTGTATTTCTTTGATCTGGTCCTTTCAATACTGGCGGTGCACCTGAGATTTGGTCTATTCGGGCGTTTATTTCCATCATAAACCGCATAAGTTCGGTTTTAAAGGGTTCATTCTCATTGTTGTTACCAAGTCTGTTGTCGTTTCCACCCGCCCTGTCGAAGTCGACCTCACGCATCGGGGTATTGTTATCAACTCTCTGTGTTGTTTGGTTTGCGAGAACGCCAGGAGGAACTAGACCTCGTCCATTTGCGTTGTTGGAAGCACCCGATAACGTCTGCCTTGACTCTATCATGACATGATCTTACCGCGAGAGATGGCCCATAATAGATTTTTGTTGTTCCCTCAGGATTCTTACTATTTCCGCGACATGCTCGTCTTCAGCATCATCAGGAGATGCGTCCCGAACATGTCGTGGATATTGCCCGCCATGGACCGGCGTGGCCTCACCCCCCTCGTTGAGGGTATCACTGATCGAATCTTTGTGTTGAGGCTGATACCTTGGGCTTCAACGTTGTGTGCGACTTGACATCGTTATCTGCCACTTTTTATGATATTTTGATAAGAGACAAAGAATTTGAACAAAGATAGAAGGATCAACTCAATTACGCAATTGTCTAAGCCCCACGGTAGGCACCAAATAGTTTATCCGTAAAACGATACAGTTGAATTTATATGTGGTTTATAGACAAATGAATCGATTTGAACCCAAAATGACAAATAAATTTAATAAAAATGCAAGACTTAGCGCTAAAATCGAGATAAGACAACAAATTAGAGATAAATTTCTATTTCATTCCCTGCAATTCCTTAATCTCTTTATGGAGGAATATCTTTGGTAAAGAAACCACATTGAAAAATGAAATTGGTTAGGGTTAGTTTAATCTTCGATTGGTGGGTTTATATTTTCGATTATAATAATGAAATTGGTTAGTTTTGTTTAAGCTTTTGATTGCTGGTTTACATACTTAATAGAGGGTGTTGTTTGAGTTTAATGTTTGGAGCTTCTTCTGAGGGAGGAGGAGTCAAAAAGGATACACTTTAGTTTTTGGATTAACGTTAATGAAGTTTCCTGTAAAGGAGTTAAAAGTCGAGATTGCATTATAAGGAAAGCCAAGATTTGATATTCTCTTTCTGAAGAAATTCTGGTGCTGGATGGAAAGGAGAAAGAAGAGAAATGGACTAGTGAAATTTTGGAATGATGGAAAACCCCCAATTGTTCATATGTTACTGATATGATATTAGGGGTATTTACGAGAAAGCAAATATGTAACAACGCTAGTAAATTAGCAAAACGTTATATACATATTAATTTTTAGACAGATGCGTTGCACGTGTGTCATGTTATATGGTACATAGTTCTCAAAAAATAATATTGAAAAAAATAAAGTAAGAGTTATTGTGAATTGTCAATGTGGTTGGTCATATAGAGACTTATTTGTCGATGTTAGACAAAAATGTAATTCCTCATATGTCAAACTTGATGACTTTCCAAATATCAGGTTCCTTATCCTTAGATAGGTCAATGCATTTGGCATAGCAACTGCCCTCGATGTTTTATTTAACACACCATGAGCACTCCAAAATTGTTATCGTCTCCAATTAGTTATCTATTCGTTTTAATACATGGGCAAGGTTTGTTGTTACGGTTGTGCCAAAGAACAAAATTAACAATGAGTGGTACAACGAAGCAAGCAAAAAAACTGCGTAGATGTATATGACTATTGGTTGATTCGACAAAAAGAATAGCATCTAGGAAAGCAAGTGCAATAGCAATACCATTAAGGCTTGGAGATTATTCAAAGATGAATCTTTACTTGAATTTAATTGTATATTACTAACTTTAGTCACGATATAAACTCTACTGGTTTATAACTTTTAGAAGTTCCTAAGTAAAGCTTCTAGATAAGCAAAGTAGGAATTACAATGAGAACAAATACAAAGATGCAACTCAACTAAGGACATACAAAAGACTTGTTATGGAACTGGTCCGTAGTAATGCTGCTCTTGTTCTTGATGCACTTGTGACTTCAATGCTAGATAATCAGATGTTGAGTGCTTGAATTATCTCACAAGTTTTCAAGTCATGTTTTGTTGTAATACTCCTTGTTAATATCCTTTGATGACATCACTTGGATAATGTTAGCATTTGGTTGGTGCACGGCCCTTCCCAATTGGAAGTGACTGCTGCACTGTTTCTGCACTGTAGCGTGCAGAATTGCAGGCAATCACTTTACAATTGTAAAGTTGACTTCATACTGTTGTCAGGGAAACCCCAAGGGATCAGGTCCCTGAGTTGGTTATTTTCTGTCTGAAGTCATACATACCAAGTGTGCATCAGGTCCTTTATCTGGTTCTTGACAATAAGTTTGTTAGATCATCAAAACATAAGTCCGAGATACTTTAAACCCGTCAAATAGTAACATTCTAAGATAATAGTAAATAAAGTAAGACAGATTATGTACTTTCTATTATCAGTAGCATTCTTGTTTGAAATTTCTGAATTAAATTGTAAAACACATTAGCATTACCAGTTGTGTGAGCAGAGCGAGTCATCGAGGTAATCAATTAGAAGAGAGGAAAACAATTTTACATTGGCAATATTAAATCTCTAAGGAAAATAAGTAATAATTTTTAATGAAAGTTCTTTTTCGAAAAAATATCAAATTTTAAATGTTTGTTCGAAACAAATTCCAAACTCAGCAAAAGGGCAACTAACTTAGACCAAACTACTCCATTGTCAAGTAAAACCTCCCAATACCACCAGGTGACAAATATAGATAATATGCATGTGACATCCGTATGTACCTATTTTTTAATGATTAAGGTGTATTGCAAAATAATCATTATCATAAAGTAATAATGATACTATAATAACAACAACCATAAAAACAAAATAATTCTAAGAACTAATGTCATAACCAAAACTCTACTTTATAATTTGTAATCTTCGGATTCGGACTGTTCGGCAAGCAAACCACAATTCAATCGACCGGCAGTATAGTTCGAGACCAAGGTGCATTTTAATTGTAGAATGCAAGCAAATCATCAAAACAATTCATTATGACTATAAGTAGAATGTAATTCAATGACTAAATACTCAAGGCACAAGTTCAATAATCATTTCATAACATTATCCATGATTATTCCAAATCAATGTTTTGGGATGTCCAATGAAGAACAATTAAAAATAAATATCTTACGTTAATATTTGTTTGGTTTGGATAACCAGATTTCTAATTCTTTCTAATTCTAATAACTTGTACAATTAAATATTAAAAAATATCTAGAAAAAAGACAAATAATGTAATAAAATCAAAACAATGAACTGATTGTTGCTCTTTAGGAGATGTATGTGGAAAAATATAATAATTTGGTGTAGAAGATTTTAGATGCCAAACCTGTTGCTTTAACAGAGAAGAGCAATGATTGATGGAAACTTGATGGTTTTGGATTTTTTAAAGAGAAGAAAGTTAATTAATGCAACTGTTGGGAGATAGATTTTAGTATGAAGTTCCCTTCGCGTCCGTCGCCAGAAGCGGAACCAGGGGACACTTCAAACGGTCGCGTGTAGCAGGTATTTTTTAGGCTTTCTTTATTTAAAAAATATAATATGATAAGGGTAATTTCATAATTTAACTTTTAACTTAACAACTTCATGTTTTTAATATATTAGTTTCTCGGCACGTGCGTTGAACGTGTGTATCAAATTCATTAATATATGTTATTGAAAACTAACATTTAAATTATCAATACAAAGTTTTTTACAAGTATAAGTATACATGAAAGAATAGAGTATTAATTTTTGGGAACGCTCATTGAGGATCGTCATCAATTGAATTATTCGTCCGAACCTACAAAGATTAACAATCAAAGTGTAATTACATACATGTGATTTTAATACTTATTTATTTATTTAAGGTTACTAAGTTAAAATTAAGTGTATCTCACCTAATACTTCCTTGTAGACGATATTCTTTGTGTATTTTCCTTCCATCCGTTTTGGTTGTTCTGTCATAACCAACACTTTTGTTGTCGACATTGATATCACTCTTGATAGTGCAACATAAAGTTGTCCATGTGAGAAAACATGTTGTGGTAGATACAATCCAACATTGGGTATTGTTTGATCTTGTGCTTTATTTATTGTCATTGCAAAACATAAGCGTACAGGGAATTGTTTTCGCACAAATTTGAAAGGATGTCCTTCATTTTCAGGTGGACTAAGTTGGATTCTTGGAATAAAAACATGTTTCTTAGCAGATTGACTTGTTATAATTTTGGCATGTATGACATTGTTGTCAAATCCTCTACAGATCATCCTTGTACCATTACATAAGCCATTTGAAGGGTCCAAATTTCTTAGTAGCATGATGGGGGCATTTTCTTTCAATACTAACCTATTTAAGGAAATATTGATATGTTAAATCATATATATATATATATATGTATGTATATAGAGTTAATATAAGAGTTTAAGAGAAACTTTAGTGACATAATAGGGTTGACGATTTACCTATGTGGAGGAAGATCATTTGGTGTTAAAGTGTTGAGGTATTCTTCTTGATAGTAATTGTTGGTATCATTTTCTGCAGAGTCAAAACTAATAAATATCTTGCTTTTACCATGAAACTTGGCTATCAACATTTCATTTAGTTGGTCTACAAATTCATTTCTACTTGCTAAGATAGCTCTTTCTGTTATAAACTGTGCAGAACTTGAATTTTGATGTAGTGATGGAAATATTGCTCTTATCAAGGGTTCCTCTGCTCGTTCATCACTATTGTATTTGACAATTATTTGTTCAGGAAGGCGTATTAAGTTATCCTTTACTGTTTGCTCATCCCCATTACCAACACGAAGTAAGAATTTACTGAAATTTGGATCTGCTCTTGCTCTCATATTTGTTGTGAAATGTATCTTTTTCATTAATGGCCATAAATATGATTTCACTAAACTTTCATTAACCGTCTCCGCTCTTGTAGATTTTGGAACTACTGGCAATACTTGTGGGAAATCGCCTCCAAAGACCATAACTTTTCCACCAAAAGGTACATTAAGATCCATTATATCGCGAAAGCTCCTGTCAACTGTCTCAATTATTTGACGCTTTGCCATGGGTGCTTCATCCCATATTATTAATTATGCTTCTCTTATTAACTTAGCAGCACCGCTTTGTTTTGACATTTTTGTCATAGTTGTATCATTTGTTTGAAGAGGTATGTCAAATCTAGAGTGAGCTGTACGACCTCCTGGTAATGTTGCAGCTGCTACACCACTGGTTGCAGTTGCCAAAACTATCATACCTCTTGATATTACATTTGCTAGTAATGCACGATATAAGAATGTTTTTCCAGTTCCTACAGGTCCATCTACAAAAAATAATCCCGTTGTTCCAGAGTCTACACTATGTAATATGGTCTTAAAAGCTTGTGCGTGTTCATGATTCAACTTTGATTGTGCCTCATAGTCTTCTATAGGTACCTTCATGGACGTTTCTTCAATTATTTCTCTACATTCTTGAATTCTTTTTTTGGCATGAATGTTGGTTGCTTTTTGGTAAATCATATTTTTCAAAACTTTTTCCCATACTCTCCAGATAATAATTAACACTTTATAATGTACATTGGAGTTGAGTAGCAGGTGAATTTTCATGCATTCTTCGAAAGTCTTCTGACATATCATCGTAGTATGTTTCCCATAGATTTCTAATATCTGTTGGATTGCAATGAATTAAAATTGTTGCAAATAAACATCGAAGAGATGATGGCATTTTGAAGAAGACAACCTCACGCAAACATTCAGAAATGCTATTATCTGATTCTAATAATCCTCTTTGTTTGGCTGCTTCTTTGAAAGTATCACATTTTTTCCCATTAACAATTAGGAAATCTTCAAATGATAATGTTCCTCTAACGTGGTTCAGTAATAATCTCTCGTATATTTTTCACCTTCTCTGGGATTAGCTATATTATTGATTTGTAAATGTTAATTAGCATAATGTAATAATAAATAATAATTTGAATTTAAGTTGTAGTTGTCTTACCAATATCAATCCGTCCAATCACAGATCGTGTTTTTCTTTTAGTCCAAATTTTGGGCTGCGGATTCCAAACATAATGCTCAGGAAATTTTCTGTAAAGATAATTTCGTGCCTCATCGTCTATTGAGCACATCCTGAAATACTCGGTGAGCATAGTATGTTTTACAGTGTCTGAGGCCATTACATTTATAAGATTTTTCTTTTTTCAATAGTATACTAAAGTATGGATACAATAGCTCATAATATTGATGTAGTTGCATAAAAATTGATATAAATTTTGCTATATGAGTTAATTAATTTTAGTACCTACTTGATTGTCTGGTAGATGTAGTTGAAGGTTAATAACTGGAGATTGCATTTCACTTAGATTAAACTCATAAATTCTCCATAGTGCTTCTGGCGGAGACACCCAGCGTGCATCTTGGAAATTTCTAATTTCATCAACTATTTTTTTCTCCATCATCTGACTCAATATAAACTGCACACCTATCATGCCCTTTATATATATATATATATATATATATATATATATATATATATATATATATATATTTGTAGAGAAATTTTATTGCTTTTACTCCTGAGCAAACTTCTACATTGATATGGCAATTATATCTCATCCACAAATATGGATTATAAGGCACAACCCACTGGTTATTCATATTCATTCCACGAATATTTGTTGTTTTCCCATCATTTCTTCTCCTATAAATAGGATATCCATCTTTTCCTTGTATTGATTTGTTACTGAATGGTCGTGGATAATGAAATTTACATTCATCATCCTTCATGCATGGACTTATTGTCCGATTTTCACTGCAAGGTCCATGCATCATATGCCTTATAACTAATTCATTGAGGTGCGACTGTTTGTCCTTGTCAGGAAATTCTGCAGAAATAAATCTATCATACTGATCTGCTGTTGTTATCTTGTGACCTTCTTTAAGTATGACCAAAAGTTGTATATGAGGTAAGCCTCTCTTTTGGAATTCAATGGCAAAAACATGTGCTGCAATAGGGCCAAATATTTCTTTGTTGAAAATTTGATCTTTAAGGTCTTGCAATTTTGCTCTAAAAACTCTAGTCACTAAGTCTGGCCTATCTTGAGGTAGTTGACCCTCGCACAACTCTTCTTGAATCTCTACCGATTCAGTGTTACATGTCATAATAATAAATAGATATGGTCTTCCAAAATGTTGAGCCAGAGTCATAGCGTCCATGTACCGTCGCCGCATATCCCTAGGACGCCCAATGAATGATGCTGGAAGTAATACCCTTTGACCAACTTTTTCTCCTCTACATTCTCCTGCCATGACACTATCAACAATGCCTTGATATATCTCCCTTCTAAAATTTGATTGTTCAAATCTAAAATATTCCAGTCTCGTGGTTTCTAATTTTATATACATATCAACCACAAATTGTTGCAATAATCTACCACATAGTAGTATTATGCAATTATCTTCTTTGCGAATTTGTAGTTTATAGCAATACTACTCTCTACAAGATACATATCCTTTAGTTTCACGACGGACACCTATAAGTATGATTTGTAAATTGAGAATTAATAATAATTTTTAAATCTTAAAAATATATTTGTGTAATTCATAAATACTACCTTGTTCTTATTTGGAAAACACATCAGTTGCAGATACAAAATGTTTGTGCATTTTTGCTGAAATTGGCACTTTCGTTTGTCATAATGCAACTATTAGGATTGCGACACTTCCTTATTCCTTGATGCAAACCTCCTTCACCTTTTGGAAAAAGTAAAGGGTATTGCACGGGGTCATAACAACCATAATAATGTCTAACTCGATGTTTGTTGCCTGAATGTTCATGAACCAAAATATCTCTTTCAAAAGGAATATTAGGATTATTTTCGTCTATCCAAATTGCTGCAACTTGACCCACAAACGGTTTGTTGTACACCCGTTGATCTAACGAAGCAGTTGCTGCTATTCGAATTTGTAAATTTTGAAATGTCGGCTGATCTTTTAGCTGGGAAAAGAATTGTGCATATGGATATTCATCCATTATTTTTCTGATTTTTCCCACGATTTCCTCCGATAAGTTTGCTCCCTGAAGTTTTGATATTCTATTGCACAATTCATTATTTGTGTCATAGAAGTACAACTGAAAATAGCATGGATTATCATCATGTGGGACTAATGATGGTAGATGATGATATATTTGTCCTTGTGCCTTACAAGTGTAAACTTCTTTCCTTGAAGATGCTATTTCTTTATCGAGCTTAACTCCAAATGATGTAAAAGCAAATATGCTATTATATGCTCGGATATTTTTTCGGAATAATTTGGCTTCTTCTGACTCTGCAACAAATAATTCATGTAACTCGGGCGGAACGTCATGGGTTGTCAATTTGATATACCCACTTCCACAATAAAATTTTGGAGGCTCATATTGAAACCTCTTGGCATGACAAAATTCACATTCAAGAATGTTTTCCAACTTATGAGTATTTGAAAACAATAGGTTGCAAGTAGTTCCGTCTAAATGGAATAAATAAAATATCGTATTGTAATATTCTTTGAAATGTAATGAAAACAAAGAAAATCAATCTAAGTTAGTGCAGTAAATATACCTTCATTTTGGTTTTCTTTTGATAAAGCAATAAGTGACCAGTTTCTTCTTTGCCTCTTCGGTCGTGTATCTTCAACGTATGCATCGTTAAAAGGTTGAGTGGATGCAACATATTTTTGCACCCTTCGCAATGCTTTTTTTAATGATGAATTTTCTATTTTACATAAACAAATATTAATATATTGTGACAAATAATTTAATATATATTATTATACGCACGTATAAATGAACTATATTGTATATGATCATGATAAATAATATATATATTTTAGTTATTTTAATTTAGGGATAGTTAATCATAATATGGTGAATTAATTTATTTTCTAAGGTATAAATCGTGTCACCTGAATGGTCCATCAACTTGGTAGTATTATTTCCATCTTTATTTGCAATTGATTTTCGTTTGGTTCCTAGAAAAATTAATTATGTTATGATATTAGTAATTGAGAAAAGGTAATATTAATATTGATTGAAAGAGTTGGTTGAAGTTTACCTATAATTTTTCGTTGGCATTTGTCACGAGTTGCCATGTTTAATTTGCCTGCACGAGACACAATTATTTATTTTATTTGTCAAAGCAATTAATAACGCAACCGAATAAGATAATTTACGTATAGTCAAAATAATATAGAGTAATAATTTTTAATGTTCGTACCTCAACGGGCTTCTTCCTTAAACCAAATGATATTTTGTTTCATATGTAACGATTTTAGTAGTTGATATTAAAATTTACAATAACAATGAATTATTTAGCTAAATATATACCTATAATATATTGTGGATTAACGCCATTTTCCGATTGAATAATTGCCTCTATGTAAGAATAAATTATATAATCTGTAAAATATATACGATTAAAAGTATTAGAAGAATTTTGATTGAATTTTTTTATGTGAAGAATGCAAATTTCATTTAATGCTCTGCTAGCACAATTTTTCATAATGATATAAGAATGATTAAGTTTACAAAATACGATAATACTACTACCAATACAACTTTACAAATAAAAGTATTTCATAGTTTATTTGGCCATTGTGAACAACTATTTTTTGACCACACCGAAATTCTATACTATTTTGCTATAAATATTAA